>JAPYZM010003652.1:0-10792 GCA_030522845.1 Psyttalia concolor
AGCATCGCATCAAAAGCCAGTCCTGGTGCCGTATAATAATGAAGAGGATCCAAGTTGTATGCGGTGAAACAATTCGCTCGGAAATTCTCAAAAATATCCCCCAACAACAAAATATCAATTTTCAGATATAAATCTGCATATTCACCGAGTGTTTTGATATTGAAATTCCTCCACACATTACATGCATGGTTGTAATGTTCATGGGATATATGCTCATCATTCAATCGAGAAAAGAAGTCTTCTTTGCGAGGTAGCTGCCGCTCAGTTCATTTTTCCCATGTAACCAAATACTCGTATGGGAAAACTCCTTTGCGTATAACTAAATCGAATTGTCTTTTTTGGGTGTAATGGCTGGCAGTGATTATTTTTTTCCCGTCATCTAAATAAGACGAAAGTTTGTCGATACTGCTCGCCATAAAACAGAATGAGTCGATGAATCTCAGGTGGATTTTCGTTGATTTGACTGATTTTGTAAAGGAGATGTACTTCCCTTTATTTATAGGAAGTAATGTCACTTCACCTTGAAATTTTTTCACTAGAGATTTTATGAAAAAATGGCGTCAGCTTCGCCCATTAAAAAAAATATATATATATCCGAGAACAATGCAATTTTGACTTCCAGCAAATCAATATTCTGATAGCCTTCACAAACTTATTATTGGAAAGAATTCACTGCTCATTGATATCGGAAAAACTGACTTTCTGCCTCAAAACTCCAATTAAATTCCTGGCACACTTAATTCCACAGATTATCTCTCAAATTTTTTTAAACTATGGCAATCGTTCAATTTCGTGACACCACAGTTGCCGTCCAAACGGGAAGTGAATCCTCCGGCCTCGTTGTCCACGCTAGGACCTCCAACAAGTGATCCCCTCGATGATTGGCTCGTTTCGATGGGACTCCTCATCAGCCGCCAATCGCAGTCGTCGATATAATATGACATCAAATCATGAGGGTAGCATTCCGTCATCCCCCTAAATATTTCCTCCAGCACATTTCCTCTCCATCAGCTGGTGCCCCTCAGCGGCTCTCTCACAAAGTCCTAGCTGACGCGCGGATCCAGATCCTATTTAAATTCAAGAAGTAATACCTCTCCGCATTTGCAAAACGGCCGAAAATACAAAACACAAAAAGAAACAATCATTAAAAATATCAAAAATAGACTATTGAGTCTCGCCTCGAGGATTGATTTCTCGCCTGGACGGCCATTTTCTTTTCTTTACCGTCAAACGGTCGAAAACCAAAATAACACGTTACCGTGCACATAGGCACGAACCGATCTCTATACTTTTCCCTCGTCAGGTTGAAGAGTAAGATTCGCTCTCCACGCGTTGGACGCTAGTCCAAAACGTGACTCTGGGACACAACTAAATCGTTAGTCGTCCGAGCCAAATATAACAAGCCTGGCCGGTACACCGTGAATAATTTTGGAATTGGCATTCTTGGCTTTCGACTATCCAGTTTGGTTTCAGCGTTGCGCCGACGTTTCGCAAACATCGTAGTTTGCATCTTCAGGACCATAAGCTCCGCTTCTGAGCTTCCATGTATGTCATTATATCCCCCCCCCCCCGGAAGGCAGGAGTAGTTGGGGGGATTCCTGCCTATTTTCGCTGAAGAATTCCGCATGTTCAATTTGGAAACAGCGTTTTTTTGTGACCTGTTCCATGAAAAACGAATGCAAGAGCTATATAAATTGTGATGCGAATACTCATCTTTTACGAGTTTATGTTCGGAAAGATTTGGGTGTTTCGGTTTACGTGGCATAGTCTGATTTTAATTAGGACATCGGAAGCTCATTCTAAGTGCGCAAATCTTACGAAATAATAGGCATTATTGAAATAGGTTTACTCCAATCGATGTTGCTATCTAAATACACTCAATCTCATTTTTTGTATTTTTTTGTTTTGATAGATAAAGCGCCTTCAGTCAATACGGTCATACAGTCAGGATGTTGCAAAGACAAATGTTGAGAAGATGAAAGAAGTTTGGGCTGACATAAGACAGCTATGCGATAAAAAATACTGGAGGCTGTTTTGCATAATTAACTGCCTGCAATTTGGCAGCCTATTAGGGTACGTAATATATAACTCTTCTAATATTATTTCATATACCTTGCAAACCATATGGGCATTTTCCCATGAACAACGGAGCCTAGAAATCTACAGCCATTCATCAACCATCACTACAATAAAAAGCAAACAGCTGATCGAGACTATTTAGCAGAAGATATCGGAGCGGTCGATTTATATAGGGCGAGTCACGAAGCAATATACACCTTCAATGGGGGAGTTGGCTCCCCTCAGCGCTCACGCCTCCGAAGACAATTTTAAATCTTTTCCTTTAAACGGTCCAAAAAACCGGTCTCCTAGCGATTGTACAGATCGATAGTAAAACGTCGAGAAAAGATGGTCCACAGAAAAAAATTCCGCAATCTGCAATGTTTGAAAATTTTTCTTTTTTCATTCAATGGTCCAAAAAATACGTCTGCGGGAGAGCATTCAGATCGATCCTATAAACAAAATCACAAAAAACTTTTGTGAATAAATTTGCCTAAGTTGGCTGCTTATTGCCTTATCTTATTTTTTAAAAATATATCGTCAATTTTATTTACAAAAAAAAATACGTGAAATAAAAAGTACCTCAAGCCCTTCGTTCATAAGTAATATTCGTGTACTGAAAAACCAAAAACCTAGCATATTTTAAACAATACACCAAGTCAATTTTCCTCACCTGGGTTTATCATACCCCGTTTGCATTGAGAATTTGGAAAAATTGGGAAATTGAGAAAAAAACACCCAGTCTGAAGATTGAAGAAAAAAAACGACGTCATAAGCTGCAGCACCAACGTATTGCCAGACAACTGGGTGTCCGACGAGCGTCAGTGTGATGTGATAGATTGGGCGAGGTCCACCAGGAATATCCATCGCAAGTTACGTCACTTGCGTGTCAAGCGCGAGCCATTATTTCAGGCGGGCCATCAAGCCCTTCAGCTCAATGTTTCCTAGGGATGACTTCCCCAGTCGTCTCCAGTGGACCTCTTGGCGGACGGGAGGATCGTTTCTTTTAGAGCGTTGGCTACTCTGGAGAATTCGGGGTTCACGGCGAATCAGCAGGGACCCCTCAGCGCCTAGGACGCGAAGGTGCCGACCTGCCCCGAAGTGGACCTACGTTCACCACTGCACGATCACTCACACACCTGGCCACCAGCGACCCCCTTGGTCATCTCACGCCGCGAGCACCGAACGAAGCACAACTTCGCAGTAACGTCTGGTCGGATCGACAGGAGGGATATCTCGCCATCCTCTCCAGATCCACAGATCCACACAACACGAATCGCGTCTCCGAAAACGCTCGAAAATAAAGGCTCGAAAACGTTGCAGACTCGAGGTCATCAACTTGAGCCCCACGAGGAACCCGTTGACATCTTGTGGCGGATACAGGGCATCTCCCTTGGCTCGCCCCAGTCGTAATTCACCACCTGACGCGGAGTTTACCCGCGCGGGAAAAAATATATGTGGAAATTATATTTCAAAATTGATATAAAATATATGCAAAATATATGTTGCATACATGCCCTTATACAGGCTGTCCCACTACTGGTCATTCTGATTTTCAGGGTGAATGGTGGATGAAATTTGGAATCGAATGTTCTGCCGTTTTGCTGTCCGACGCACCCCCGCGAAGTTATTCAGCTTTTAAATTGACCAATCATAGCATTGCTGCGCCCCCTCAGCCAGTGGTTCTCTGTTCAATTATTTTTGCACTGAAAAAAATGGTAGTTAGCGACTTTTGTCGTTCATGGAACGAAACTAAGGGAAGACCCAGGGATGCTGTTAGGCGTTCGGTTCCACTTCTAGGTTCGCAAACTGTTCCGAGGTGGCCTATCGGTTCAAGGCCGGTTCCAGATACTTTTTTGAGTACATGAACGGTTCTGGGTACACTATGAGTTCTAGAAACCGTTCTTGGAGAGGATGTAGATTCCAAAACTGTTTCAAGTGACAATTGCGGTTCCAGAACTGTTGCACGAGGAGATGCTGGTTGTAGGCTGGTTCCAGATGCTTTCCTGAATATCTGAATGATTCTGGGTGCAAAATAAGTTCTGGGAACCGTTGTCGGAGAGGATGATTGTTCTAAAACTGTTTCAGGTGAAAATCCCCATTCTGGAACTGTTCCACGTGACTAGGTTAGTTCCAGAACTGTTGCAAACATACTTTTAAGTGTCGATTTGGTCTATCGTTTCGTTACTCTGGATCAGTAAATAAACGCATCGCTCAAGCCACCCCACTGCGATAAGGCGATAGACTTCGGAGAGAAAAAAAAAGATCACAAAAAGAATTAAATAATAAAAAAAACTAGAGCATCGGCTCAAAAACGTCACCGTTAGCAGCAAGGCAAGCGTCAATACTGCGAAGGACATTCACCCATATATTCCTCAGCATCTCTGGTGTAATGAGTGCTGCTGCAGCATGTATGCGGGCCACCAGATCTTCAACTGACTCTGGTTCTCCTGCATACATCTGTTCTTTCATGTATCTTCACAAGACGAAATCTAATGGTGTTAAGTCGGGAGATCTGTAAAAAGGGATCAAAAATGTTGTAGCTACATAATAAATGACAAATAATGATAGTAAAATTTCTTCCAAATTTCACCTTGCTGGCCAACGATAAGCACCGTCAAGTCGAACCACGCTCACGGGAAATGATTGTTACGATGTTCTCTTACCGGGAGCACATTATGTAGTGATGCGCCATCTTGCTGGAAACATGAAGGCCTTTCAGCAAGTGGTAGGAAGGTCATGTAAGTATCTCCCTGAAATAATCAATTCAGATAAATGAAGAATTTATTCAGGCTATTTTTGAGATTCATACTTACGTTCATTCCAGGAGGAAGTTCGTAAATGATTATACGATCACCAAAAATTCCTCCCCAGATGTTCACACTCCCACAATTTGGAAAGGTTCGGTGAACAGTCAAATGAGTTTTTGATAAGCATAAACATGAGAATGCTTGATGCTGATTAAAAATTCCCTCTCTGGTAAAGAGGGACTCATCGGTCCACTGAATGTACGAAAGCTGATTTCGATCGTCGCGATTCAATCGTTGAAATCTCCTACAAAACTGCAACCGCATTTCTGGATCACCATCGTCGAGATTTTGCACTTGGGTGTAATGATAAGCATGCAACTTATAGCACGCAAGACGCGATTGACATGCAATTTTGAGCAACCGCTTTGTCTCACAAGTCTGCGCCAGCTAGTAGTTGGATCCTGTTCTCCTTGATGAAGTATATGTTCCGAGACGATTATTGAAGTTATTGAATGCTTGAGATAGTGGGTGCTCCAGTTGATCAGGAAACCTCTCTTAGTAGATGCGAGAAGCCTCATTAGCATTACCACGGCACTCACCGTAAATCATGTATATGTCGGCGTACTCACGAAAAGGGAGAACCATGATTAATCACTTACGTCCAATCAAAGTCGCGAACTGATTGTAACTAATCTCCATCTCATCAAATCGGGTGAGAAATTCCTCGATAATGATCAATTCAAAACAAAACATTGTGAACAAATTTACCTTCAATCGAATGGATTCACGGGAGAGGAGCAGTAAACACAAAAAGGGAAGGTAAGGTATTATTAACACACGGGTCGTTGGAATTTCCTCAACTCAGTTCCTCCAAAATAATGATCGAAACTAATTCTCTAAAATCATGAAATATTTTGGGAACGTTCGTATAAAAATGTTTTGAAATAGTTCCTGTACATACACATAAACTTCCATGTAGAATACCGTACAGACCGGGCGCACCTGTAACAGATCCTAAACGGTATTGTACACTCAATTCAGCTCGACTCGGTATCAGAAACATGTGTCTCATCTTAGAACAGTCGCCAGAACCGACCGTCCCCGCAGAACTGTTCCTGAACCAGCACGGCCACGTGAAACAGTTCTGGAACATGTATCTCATCTCGGAACATTTTTCAGAACCGAACGTGCACCCAGAGCCATCCCTAAACTCGAAGGAGTACTGGAAACTGTTTTGAAACCGGAATTTTCAGCTGAAACAATTTTGGAACCTACAGCCTTTCCTAGAACGGTTCCTAGAACTGATTGTGCCCCCAGAACTGGTCCTGAACTCGGAGAAGAAGCTGGGAACAGTCCCGGAATCAGCATTTCCTTGTGGAACAGTTCCGGAATCGGAATTTTCGCCTGCAACAGTTTTGGAACCTGCATCCTCTCGCAGAACGGTTCCCAGAACTTATTGTGTACCCAGAACCGTTCATGTACTCAAAAAAGTATCTGGAACCAGCCTGGAACTGGCAGGCCACCTCGGAACAGGTCATTCCAAGAACGAACAAAGTCGCAAAATGCAATTCTTTTTTCATGCCAAAACAATTGAGTGGAAAACCGCTGGCTGAGGGGATGGAGCAACGCTATGATTGGTCAATTTAAAAGCTGAATAACTCAGCGGAGTTGCATCGGACAGCAAAATGGAAGGGGGAACTTTCCATTCCAAATTTCACCCCCCATCCACACGGAACATTGGAGTGACCAGTAGTGGGACAGTGGGCCTGTATGATTTTGTTATCCATCAGGGATCTCAGCAGAAATCATAGAATCTACAATGAGTAGATGTGTCATTATATAATTTCTTTGTAATGTGAGCAACAAATGCATATGCGGTAATCTACGTTTTTGGAATTCGATTACATATGCTGTAACGTGTTAGATTTTATTCGACCATTCGACGGTAAAATTAGTTAGCTGTCTAGGCGAGAAGTTGATTAACTTAAAAATTCAAATAGAATTGGAATTTAGAGAGAATAAAATCCCGATAACCCAGCCGGGATTCGAACCCGGTTCTCCCAGTTACGCGGCGGGCACTCTTCCAACTAAGCTACAGGGGACACGGAAACCTCGCGGCGAAAGTCAATGGTTTGTCTTTTTTATTATATTGATTGATTGTTTTTTTTACAATATTTTTGTATTTTTCCGCTTGGGAAATGTGGAGAGATATCACATCTCTGAATTTAAATTGGATCGGGATCCGCGCGTCAGCTAAGACTTCGCGAGAGAGTCGCTGAGGGGCACCAGCTGATGGAGAGGAGATTTCCTGAGGAAATATTCAGGGGGAATGACGGAATGCCACCCTCATGGTTTTTATGTCGTTTCTATTGCCGACTAGGATTGGCGGCTGATGAGGAGTCTCGACGAAATGAGCCAATCATCGAGGGGAATACTTCTTGGAAGGCCCGGCGGGGAAAACGATGCTGGAGAATTCACTTCTCATTTGGACGGCAATTGTGGTGGCAAGAAAATTGTGAAGTTGTCGCAGTTATTCGGAAGAACGTTGCAAGAGATTCTTGGAAAACACATTTGCCCGTGAAAGCTGGAGATTTCGAAGGCAGGAGTTCGGTTTTCTTGTACATCGGTAGGTGGTGAATTCGTTACAACAAACAAATAGGAAAGCTTTGGTGGAAGTCAAATATTGTTTTGGTGGAAGTCAATATTAAATCGAAATTGATTTCTATTGATGAGTGGATTTGAAGCTATTAAATTTTAACGGTATAAATGTGGCCGAGGTGTATCACTCGTTCGGCATAAATGACGTGTATTAGATAATTGTATTTTTGGATGATGTGCAATTGATTAGAAGTTCAAACTTTAAATTTCAATTCGGTGCTATTTATGATTCTGCCTCTCGTCGCAATTCATTAATTTATTATAACTGATTAATTATTCTTTGGTTTGTGGTTCCTTTTACTGAAATTGGGTTCAACGAATACTTTATCAACACCTGTGTGATATCTATGAGTGTCAAGTTAGTGAGATTGTCCTTCAAGGTAACCGAATATATCAATTATTTAGAAGGGCACTCACTCTTGTGTTTTTGTCATATTATTTAAACACGTGATTACTGGTGTTATGTCAAAAATTGAATTTTGATAACTTTATCTTCTACCGGCCTTTGTAATTTTTCGTTTTAAACGCGGCAAACCCAGTATCGCCCGTTCTGGAGTGTATTAACTTTAAATTCTCAGATGTAGGGATAATAGAAGATCCCTATAATTTAGTTTTTTTTTAATTTTAGTTTTGAATCGCATTTTGAGTTATTATTTTCATCGACTTTATTCATGACTATTTAATTGACGATAATCTCGTTTTTGTTACTTTGTGGTGACATATGATCGTTTATTTGTTCATGTATTTATTTTTTTGTGTATTTGCACTCAAGCTTTGCTGAGCGACGATATATTTTGACTGAGCGATTTATAGACAATTTTATGATATTTGTTTTGTATAATTTGTGCGAATTTATGCTGGCTTATTGGAATCTGAGAATTGTTAATATGAGGAACAGAAAAACATTGTGAAAATCAGTTTGGATTATTCGGAAATTAAATTTTTTATATTAACGACGTGGTTACTCATCATTTTGACGACGCATATTTCGACGTCAACCAAGCTCTCGGGGAGGAAAAAGGAGTACATAAATGCAGGGCTCCACTATTGGCTTCATAAAGGTCATATATATAAATTTCCCAGTCGATATGTTACGAATTGTGACGTATGCATCAGAAATGTCTCCATCCGCCGTTGTTGTGAAGACAGCAGCAACTTCATTACATTGTTGTGGGTTATAGCGACGACTATTTAAACCAGTTTTGGGTATAAAAGACTTTTCAACCTCTGGTACTTTTATTCCTTTTTTCTGCGATTTTTTCCCAAGCTGTTTGAACTCTTTCTCTCATTAATTATAGGATTGAGCAAATATATTATATTTTCTGATAATTGTATCAACTATGAATAAAAGTTCAAAATGTGATCCACTCAAAGTATTCATTCTTTCTTCCGTACCTTGGCGTGGATCTGATATAAAGTATTGTCTATAGCTATGACTCTGATTCTTCTAAGGCTATAATGATGTATTCGTTTGATAACATATTTGTTCTTTAACCTTAAAACAATAAGGACCTGGTCGTCGACCATGAAAATCTGTAAGATTTTCATTAAATTAAGTGAATGAAAATAGAGCATTGTCGCTCCGAATATGATTGAGAAATTCCATTGACAACCTATGGTCTGCAGTAAAAAGCTCCCGAAGTGTTTCAGGAAAACGTTCAAGCGAAGGTTTTACAAGTGCACCATGGCTACAACAATCATTAAAAGTTAGGATCCCATCGGCGAGAATTTTTGCCGCAAAATAATGAGCACAATGACAACATTTTATGTTCATAGGCGCCATATAATACTCTTGGAGATCACCGAAATCTACTGTGACTAAGGCTCTTTTATTTTTTCTCTATTTTTCACGCGAGTACTAATCGATTTCGGATTACTTGTCATTCTTTGTGTTCGAAATTTTTTGTTTTGTTGGCTTCTTCTCTTCCTTTTACGCCATTGATGTGACAAGATCTTATCTTGTTCTATATTATGCGAAATTTTACGTCTGGTCATGATCTTCGATACTACAAATAAGCAATCATGAGAACCGGTAAAAGAACAAAAATATGAATAAATACGGAAAGAAAATATGAATACTCACTTTGTATCACTGTATTACTAATTAGAGTATAATCCAAAGATCTCCATATTCCATCTAGAACGCGAAATGAAGAATTACAACAAGACCACTTCCACTCATCAGTAGAATTTCAACTTATATATCTATGTTGCCGACACTACGATGTTAGATGACTCAAAATAGTTAATAAAAACGTGCCTCCTGGGTTAGGACAACCGTAACTAGTAAAAGACAGGTAGCCACCGATAAATAGATTTGAAAGAAAAAAATTTGTTGTATTAGGAACTGATTCTGTGGGCGAAAACACTAAGGTGTACCATGGATTATCATTCGTTGGAGTCAGAAAGGGCATTTTAAAGAGTGGAGAGACGCACTGAATCCGCTTATTCATTTAGAAAAATGGAATTTATTCACTATTGACATCTCTGAAAATAGAGGGAAAAAATCCAAGATAAAACCGAGGAAAACGGGTAGAATTTGGAGGTAAAAGAGTAGTGTAAAAATTGTGTTGTGTTGTGACTTACAATTGATGGAAATTTCAAAAGAGGAGGGTACGATCGCTCAGCTCGATGTCTCGAAATTCCGATGACTTTGATTGAAGGGTGGTGCTCTCGTCAGGTAGAGTATCCAGAAGGGTCAAGTTATTGAAAGGTCTCGTTGAAAGCTGATGGCTCAGGTGGTGAAGGTGTTTGTCGTTGCGATGAAGTGGTTGTTTCTGATTGTTGTCTCTGGTGAAGCTCTGATGATAGTCAACAGGCACAGGGGCTAACTTGACTGGTCTCTAGATTTGTATGTGATTTGAAGGTGTGGTACTGCGCACTGGAGTTCCGAAGTTAATTGCGAACTAGTCCAAACTCGACTGAGTGCATTTTGTATAATTTAGACTGGGAGTGGTCCAGCAACGGTATATCGAAGGCCGGGGTATCTAAAACCGGGGTTCCGGTGTTACTTGTAAAATTTTAGAAAATTGACGGAGTGCAAGCGGGTGGATGCACCCCTTTTTATACAGATGAGCCCAAAAATTGTCTCTATGCTCTGGTCCCCCCTCTTCAAGACATTGGAATTTATTTGAAGGAGGTCATTTTTTTGTACATGTTGAAGATAGGGAAACGCTCTTGTTGGGGTCACTTGCGCGCTCCATGAGTAGAGGCATCTATGAGTCCCCTCCGCAGCTTTTAAGACAGAAGTCGTAACTTGAATTTTATTGTCGAGCGCGGAGTGAGTGGCTGGTGTGCTTTTTGGTGGTGCTTTTTAGAGAGAGAGA
>JAPYZM010003653.1:0-16504 GCA_030522845.1 Psyttalia concolor
TAATCACTTTTGTCAAAATAGTTCGAGAAGTTCAATTAGATTTCGCGGGTCAAAAAAATACTAGGAAGTAGAATTCGCAGTATAACACAATAGCGCGGATCAATATAAAAGTCGCAGAACAAGAGATTAGCTACAAGTAGTCTGAGGCCGAAAAACGGGAGAGAGTAAATGAAATGCTACGACGTGGCAATTGCCCTAATTTGTGGTCACCTGACCTAATTCTGATTTGCGCAGAACAATAATTTTAGATTAAATATCCAGGAAGTGGCGCCTCAGGTGTCAAGGCCGCTAACTCCTGGTCATTTGAGACAACTGGACTCATCAGATGGGATGAGTTCAGTGACGCATGGCTGAGTGCGTGTGTGTGTGGAATTCGGTTAAAAACCGAACATTAACGGTAGCGGAAATAACAAGATCAGGCTTGTCTGGACATTGTTAGCGCTTGAAAAGACACCCCATGTAGAAGGTCTTTGGGGGAGAATTAACCGTTAATTCGTCAAACCGTGCTAATTAACCGGTGAAGGTTAATGAGTCGGATCTGGTTTAGGTTGAAAAGGATGAGCGGACAGTGGAAAAAATGAGCCGGGCAGAAAAAACAAACACTTCCACACAAGAGCTGATTCTAAAGGTCACCTGATTTATTTGCGTCACCACGCGGTTAATAGTGTTGTCTAATTTGTTAATTCGTTCCTCGTTTAATTAATGTTCTTTGATAGGGTTCAAACGAGCTGAGCTGTTTAAACGAGCAAAGCTTTAATTGAATAGAATTTAGATTTGAGAATTAGAAAAGAGCTTTCGAATTATTACCAAAAGATAAGCGCGATGCACACACTTTTCCGGTGTAACACTATTCCTGACTTTGTTCCGGTAGTCGGGAATAGCATTACCCTCGCCCGTTCCCATACTCGCATCCGATATTTCCTAACCATAAAAGTGTGGGCGCCAGCTGGCTTTTTATGGACCAAAAGCTAACGAAAACCGAAAGAACCGAAAAGGTAAGGGGTGGGGGTTGCACCACCTTACCGGAGGTCGATAAAACCTCATTTACCAAAAGATCCCGAAAATATCCAAAACAAGAGCACGAAAGGACAGGAAGAGTGGGGTTGGAACTCGTGCTCGCGACAACACAATTTCCGAAAATTCCCAAAAACCAAAAAACCGGCGATAATCGGCTATCGCAAAAAGAGAGATACTACCCGCGAGAGGCCGATGACAAGAGGAACGGAAGCGGGAGGCTCGGGTCGCTCAGGATGCTAGGTCGTGGAGGATCAGGGTCCACGGGTACGCGAAGTTAACCAAAACTCTAACCTCACGAGGAAGCGTTTTACGAAGCTGTACGTGACCACTACGGGACAGCGACACCAACCGCGTGTGAGAATCCGGGACGAAGATTACGCCACGGACATCATCACCGGGAGCACACCTACCGGTGGCTACACCTCGCGGAGACTACCAGGGGGAACTATATAGCTCACCCACTGGCACCTTCTCGGGAAGGGGGGGGGGCGGGCCACTAGAAGTGGTCCCTACCTAGAGAGCGTGGTACCAATGCAGGGCATTTGGAGTCCACCCAAGGGGACTCGAGAGAGCTGGCAGCGAACTCCCCGGAGTGCCAGCCGAAGCGGCACTGCCCGAGTGAGTGGGATGTGCGGGCTTTTGAGGCGCTCATCTCCACTCTCGACTCGCATGATAAGGCTACAGGTGGCGAAAGAGCAAGCGTGCACATGTGTGTGTGCGTGAGTAGGCAATTTTCGAAGAAATCTAGCTTAGCTGCGAGCGGTGCAGGTGTATATGATTGACCAGTGGGGAGGTGGGTAGCAGAGCAGTCCAGGAGGTGCGGCTTCCAAACGTGAATGCGATACATACTGAGCTGGAAACAGTCCGGCGAGCCATGCGAGACACTCGAGGAAATGTGTGAATGAGTGTATGTGTGAGAGTGGCCCGTCAGTGGAAATCGCCGGATTCCCAACATTTTGCCCCACCAGTCAGTAGCCGTCAGGTTGATGGCTAGATTCCCTTTAGTGAGCTGAAACAGAAATGAAAGATAAAAATATTCTTGATGAGCGGTTCAGTTAAGTCACCCATGATCTTCTCGAGCTGATCCACGATTCGTCCTGCTGGCTAGGCTTAACGACATCCCAATCCACGCGGGCTGTGTCCGGTCGGGTTCGAAATGTGGTCATGTCCATCCTGAACTTCGTTGGTCTGCCCGGGTCGTAAATCCATCTATGTTAACGAGTCAAGGAATGAAGAGCCGGTGAGCTGACCTGGTCCTACTTTGAGACAGGAGGAATTGCCAAGAGGATGAGCTTAGCGATCGGCCACGCAAGTGTCGTTTGAGCTGTCTTGATGGTAACGACTCTGGTGAGTCCATCTTTCCCTGGGTGCAGAGAAGTCACTCCTGCGAGAGGACACTTCGTTGGTGGCAACCTCTCGTCGGAGAGTAGAACCACTGAGCCAATCTTGATTTGATAAGTGGTGTGTTACCTTTCGGATATCGGCTGAAGACGTTGAAGATATCCAGTGGACTACCGCTTCCGGAACCCTTGAAATTTTTGTTGAATGAGCTCATCAGATTTTTGTTGCCATCTGGTGAGCCGTGAGACGTTGAGCTGGCCGAGAGAGGGTTTCGAGACAGTTGTGAGTGTCTGACTGATGAGAAAGTGTCCTGGAGTCAGAGCTGAACAGTCATCAGGGTCATCAGTAAGCGGTTCCAATGGCCGAGAGTTGAGCACAGCTTCTATCTGCGCGAGTAAAGTGATGAGTTCCTCGAAAGTGAGCAGCGTTTCGCCGATAGTGCGAGTGAGATGGAACTCCACCGACTTCACCGCAGCCTCCCATTTCCCTCCGAAATCTGGCGCACCTAGAGGGTTGAAGGACTGTTGGGTTCCATCGTTGAGCAGGAGCTGCGCGAGCTGACGTAATTCTTGCCTGATGAGTAGTTGGGCCAGTTGGTAATCCTTCGGAAGGATTACCTGATGTTTACTATCTGGGTTGAGCTGAGCACTTCGGGGCTTCCCTCCAACTCTGAGTACCCTTTGACGATCAACAAAAGGCGTGAGCTTGGTAAGAGGCTGAGATTTTGTAAACTTCTCACCCCGTGAGATCGTCCTGAGGTCATCCTTGAAATAAGCTGCCTGCGTAAGCATGATCCCGAAGATCCGCGCCTCTGCAATGTCGCCAAGTGTGAGTGGATGATAGAGAGACGACTGTGGTGTGTTCCTGAGCCCGGCGACGAATCTTCGGCAGATTGCAGTAAACATGAGCAGTCGGTTGAAAGATGGGAATCTGTCGAAGAGATCCCAGGGAGTAATCGGTTGAGCAGTCATATGAAGAAGAACTCCTGGTCTCTCTTCAGTGTTCGTTGCGAGGTCTTTCTCGAGCAGGTGAGCTGGCCACGCTGTCATTTTTGCCAAGCCATGGTGGTCTTGTCCACCAAAGCTTGTGAGCTGTCAGTTGGGGGGGGGGGGGCTGAGAGACCTCGTGATGCGCAGTCCGTTGCGTTCTCCTTACCACAGACAATCTTCAGTGAGCGTGTTGCGTAAGCTCTTGGATGAGCGATACTCGGTTCTTCACGAATTCCTTCCATCCTGGTGAGTATGAGCTGATCCAGGTGAGCGTGACGGATGAGTCGGTCCAGAGGAGGCGTTCGCGTTTGGCAAGGAAAAGGGCCGATGTGAGTTCAAGTCGTGGGATCGTCAGTCGCTTGAGCGGAGCAACTTTGGTTTTGGAGCAAACCCGTGCGATTTGAGGAGGTTCACTGCCGTTCAAACCTTGAAGTAAACCACGGTTGACATCGCGACCTGAGAGGCGTCGCAGAAGCAGTGTATCTCTACGACGGAGTTCGTGAGCAGTCCAAGCCACGTTGGAATGGTGACTTCCGACGACTATGAGAGTTCAGTTCTAAATTGCCGCCAACGTTAAGCAGTTGTCGGGGAAACTGGATCGTCCCATCCGAGTTTCTCAATCCAGAGCGATTGGAGCAAGATCTTGGCTCTTACGACCAGTGGGGCCAGAAACCCGAGTGGCTCGAAAAGTTCAGTCGTCTCAGAGACAATGATCCTCGTCGTGATTGAGCTGGTTTCTGGCTGAGCTGTTGAAAACATAAATTGATCCGTGCCGGCATGCCATGAAACCCTCAAGATCTTGGTGAGCGAATCTTCGATAGTACGAGTGCCTGTGGCAGTGCTGTTTAGAGAAAACGACCGAAGCAAAGCCGAGCTATCAGATTGTTACGTTGCCAGTGGGAAGTACTCTGTTTTGCAGAGCTGAGTCACTTGATGTGCAGTCTCAAGCAATTCTTCGTCATTATCAGGACCTCCACAAATGTCGTCCACGTGCCATTCTTTCGTGAGCGGGTCGATAGCCAAAAGATGACAAAAACCTTCATCCTCGACGAGTTGAAGCAGTACACGTACCGAAAGGAAAGGAGCAAACCTGGTACCGTACGTGATGGTAGTACGCTGGTATATGATGGTATTGCCGTGTGAGTTAGTCCACAGTATTTGCTGAAGTGGCCAGTCGTCCGGATGTACCCTAATTTGGCGGAACATCTTGGTGATGTCCGTCATGAAGATGAGCTTGAATCTGTGTGAGTAGAGGAGTACATCCGACATGTCCTTTAGAAGTTTGGCATCAGTATGAGTGATGTCGTTGAGTGATTTCCTTGGGCAGGTCTTGTGTGAGCCGTTGAAGAGGACCATGAGCTTCGTAGTTTCGCTGCTTGCTCTGAAAACTCCGTGATGGGGAAAAAAATACGAATGCGAGGCGTGAGCTCGAGTTGAGTGTCGACCATCCGAGACCCTCAACCCTCCTGAAACCGAGGTTCCATGTGCCAAGGTCATTTCGGGCATCGAACACTCTCCTGTGAGCTGTACCTGAGCGGTCGTTGTGAGTTGAGTGTGAGCCGGACGTATGGGGTCCAGATCCTCGTATTCCTTGAGCAACGATGAATAGAGCTGTCTGTAAGTTTCCGCACGGGAGAGTTTCCTGAGCAGACGATGAAAGCAAGCAAGCGCAGTTGGCCTGGAGTCACGGAGCTGTTCTACTGGTGCCTTGAGCGGTATCCCGACTATGTATAGGCCTGAGTTGTCGCGAGAGTGAGTACGTGTGAAGTGCTCTTCACACTGAGCCTCTTCATCCGTGAGCTCAACTTTTGAAGCTCCAGGGATTTCCTCCTGAACCCAGAACCGGGTGAGCAACTCGTTGCGGTCGTCGTTAGCGACTGCTACATGTGCTGTCAGGATTTATGCTGGGCCTGGACTTTTTGTGGGTTCGAAGACGATCCAAACGAAGTGCGTGAGCTGAGCGGAGGGCGCGTGAGGTCTGACGAATCGCACTTCTGGTCGGATGAGCTGGCCATAGACGTCAGAACCGAGCCAGATGTCGATGGGAGCTGACATGAGCTGAAGACCTTGAAGGTGATCACAGGGGAGCTGTTCTGACGAAAAAGTTGGAAAAGATGTTGTGAGCCGTCCAAGAGCATAGGCAAGTACTCTGAGCTGTAAGTAAGAGTAAGTGGACTGTATGTTGATCTGAACTTTGCCTGATGCTTGCTCAGATGCCGTTTCCCCGATCCCTGAGATGCGGAGAGAGGTTTTGAGTGTAAGCAACTGGAGTTGTCGCACGAGCTGCTCGGAGATGATTGAGATTTCAGACCCTGGATCGATGAGTAGGCGGACCTGAGCTGGGCGATTTGGCTGAATGAGCAAGGCGAGAGCAGTAGCCAAAAGGACACCAGGGCGAAAATCTTGAGCAGAGCTTTTTTGGTGAGCTGAGCATGAGGCCGCATTCTGAGCTGCGCAACCTCATTGGGCCGGTTGAGTTGCCTCGGCCGAAGTCGAGGCCTGACGACCGTTGGCCTGTCGCTGTTGTGGCTGCTGAGCTGGACGAGGAGCAGACTGCGACCCTGAACACATTGAGTGGAGCAGCGAATGATGGTGATTTCCGCAGAGCTGGCAGTTGAAGCGGGAACGACAATCACGGACGGAATGGCGACGGAGATAGTTGTAACGGAGACGGTGCTTTTCGACTACCGCCCTGTGACCCTTGAGCGTCAGGCGCTTAAAAGCGCCGCATAATGCGAGATAATTATCGCTGTCACACATCGAGCAAGGTCAGGTGACCTTGGACAAGTGAGGAGCGACCTGAGCTGGCCGTTTACTTGACTCAACGGACTAAGCGGGCTGAGCGGGCGATGAGATGGCATTGTAGGCGCGAGCTGGCTTTGGATTACGGCCTTGCGGTTGAGAACTCCTCCCTGAGCTGGACGATTGAGCTGAACCTTGGTTGTGAGACGGAGGGGCGCGTGACTGCGCGTTGATCTCGATGCTCTCCTTCGCGTTTGCCCTACCGACGAGAAATTCCTCCAAGTCCGTGAAGCTTGTACTGTTGGACTAACCAGTCCGTTCCCTTCATGGCATACCCCCACTTTATTGAATCCCCACTCATATCCATACCTCCCACCTCTAAAAACCAAGAGAACTTGATTTATTTGCGTCACCACGTGGTTAATAGTGTTGTCTAATTTGTTTATTCGTCCGTTGTTCAATTAATGTTCCTTGATTAGGATTCAAACGATCTGAGCTGTTTAAACGAGCTTTAATTGAATAGAATTTAGGTTTAAGAATTAGAAAAGAGCTGTCGAATTATCACCAAAAGATAAGCGTGATGCACACACTTTTCCGGTTAACACGAGAAGGAAGGAAACCAATTTCCAACCGCGTCAGTGGAAATCACCGGATTTCCAACAAACCGCTAATTAACCCTTTCCTCCCATCCGCCCACGCGTGGCAGACCCTCTGATGATGTCTTCGAACCAACAACCGTTAATTAACCGAGCCGATAATTAACCAAATCACCAATTAACCCCTTCCTCCCACCCACCCACTTGCGGCCGACCCTCTAATCACGTCTTCGTGCCAAAACCGCGAATCGCGAGCCGCGAATCAATCAAACCGCAAATTAAATTAATCAAGCCGCGCATTAAACCAGGAATCACCCATACTGCACCGCCTCAGAATTGGGAAAACCGCGATTTAATTTAATCGAATCGCGAATTAGTTTAATCGGACCGAGCATTAATCCACCACGCTCTCATACTGCACCTCCTCACAATAGAAATAAATGCGAAGTTATTTAATCGAACCGCGAATCAAACCGCGAATTAACTCCGCGGATCTCATCGCGACCCTCCCAGCGATAATGAAGTTATTAATTAACCCTTCTCTGCCACCCACCCAGTCGTGGGGGCTCTTCCACCAGGTCTTCACCAAAACGTTGCCCCAGAACCGACCCTACTTAACTACTTACATCATTCTGGAACGATTGTTGGATTTCAGATTGGTGGCAAGGTATTGAGGCGGAACTACCGACTTTCAAAAACCGCTGAGTATTACTTCGCTAAGTTTGCTAAAACGTTCATGGCTTTGCAAACGATATGTAGGATTGGATCTGAGGTCGATACGCTATTGAAGATCCGGAGACCAGCGTGATTCCCAGGATCCATGTGAAGCATTTAATTTCAAATCCTGAACCGAATTCTTTGGGTTCTCATAGGGACACAAAACCAGAGAACCCCGATAGTGAGGCGGATCTAGACGATAAGGAGTTGCCATCGCCATCGGAGGCCTTGTGGGAGTGGCCGGTTCCGAGGAATCCCCATTTAAATGGCAATCTTGATGATCCAACCCCCCCCCCCTCCCACGAGATTGAAATCCCCAATTACTTTCATGAACGCCGGATCCAGAACTCCAGCGTACGAACATGTAGTTTGTTTTTGCAGATAGGCCATGATCGATCTAGACGACATCGCTAAGCTACCACCATCCATTAGAATCCGTTGGAACAACTTCGAATACACCGTATTTCCATCCACTGACACCCCTGCCTGCTTTAACTGTCAGAAAGTAGGCCATTAATGTAAGTAATTCCCAGTACTAAATACAGGGAACGCACACTGCCCAGAGGACAATGACGAGACCGGCAAAAACGTACGAAATGACGCAAATGTAGGCCATCTTAATACAATGACGAGTCGAACTTAACAACGACGATGGTACCAAGAGATGCAAAATGCTTCCTATTTTAAGACGGCCCTGGGTCCGAAACGTACCCGAGCAGACCATGGAGGCTCAACGGAGGACGAGGAAATTTCGAAAATTAGTGAAGACACTAAACGCAGTCAAAATGAATCTCAATCATCTGAAAAACTAACCACCCCTAACGAAACCATTATAAGCGACTGCAAAACTCACCGGGACCCAAGCTTTGTTCTACCCAAGTATCTGAAAAAGAGAAATCGTAAACTCGATAAAAATGTCCTAAACAAAAGTAAAATTAATGTGAAACACATTCCATTAACACTCCCAGACTTCAGGCTTATCTCACTAAGACAAATTCTGAGAACTGCATAAACTATGAACAGCTTACAAAATTACTCGGTAACTGGCAGGAAGAGCGTGATCTTGAGGCCACAGAATTGTCAATAAGTATAAAGACGTGAAGGACGACCTCATTATTTTTCTACGATTTATCGGCACCTACATGGATAGTTGAGGAGTTCAATCTATCATCACAGAACTGGCAAATAAACTTGATAATTCGGAAAGAGATACAGACACTGACTCGGGGTCTAGCCATTGCTCGTACAAATCGATGAACTCAAACAAATAAACAAACTAAAATGGCAACAACATAGTTCACAAATTTGAAAATGAAATAAAACCTCTTCAAGAAAAAACTGATAACTTGTAACGTGGCCGATTTTCTGGAGAGTGAAAATCGAACTTTATTCGCCCTTTTCCTTGGTCATCGTCAAAAAGGCAAGATCGAACTTCAAAAAAAATGTGTAGGGCGCCAGTTATTCTGTGTTTCTTCAGGAACAACAAACCGAAATACCCAGAAACGTAAACAGAACGAAACCTAAAATTTTAACATTATGACACAAACACAAACTTAACGTAAGACCAGAGAAAATGTGTTATTCCCGCGCTGCTCAGGAAGTTGGTTGTGAAGAGAGGGGTGGTTTCGGGTCTGGATGAAATTATTGGGTCATGAACTCGAAAAATAACTCAAAACCTAATACCAGGTTTAGGTTTAAAATGCTTAATTATAGTATTCCTCAATAATAGAACAAAGTAACGATGCAAAAGTAACTAATATTGAACCGAAACTCCCAAAATACTGGACGGTTGATGAATACGCGATAGAAGATTTAAAAAAAGAGAAAATGCCGGAATCAAAATCATAATAATAATTTTCTTGAAGACGAATCAACAATACTGCGGAATAATCCGTAGGGCATTAACAGCGATGTACGCAAAAATAGACCCAGGGGAGAAGGGGAGGAAGAAAACCATAAAAATTGCTCGAATGCATATTTCAAATTCCAAACAAAAATTAATTCGTATCGTAAACGCAAATAAATCCCGTAATTTCTCCGGAATTAAAACCCCTACGAACGTCATTTAAAATGCCTAATAATGGCAACAATCCTAATTCCTAATTCTCTAAAAATCGCCTCTCAAGGCCTAAACTCAATTCGCGCCTAATCTTCATCTCAATTCATTAAACGATCAAATTCCGTAACTCAAAATAATCACCGTTCTTCGGCACGGGATGAATGTTGAAACGGTAGTCGAATCAAAGAAATGATAGTAATATCTCGCCAGAAAGAAACTCAGTAACCCAAGCAATTTATTCGACGGATTATTTCCTCACATATATCTTTACTAGACACCTGTAATTGAAGGTATCTAAGCGGCACGAGCCACTTTTTGGAATTCGGCAATATCCACGGGTGGCAAACGAGTTTTCCTAACTAAAAATACGTATGTTTTTCGACAAGTCGGCGCAACAGCTAGCGCAATAATTCGCATTAGTTAATTCGCAATAAGTCGCATAAAATTCACACGGAATCTAATCGCATGTTTTTCGACTACTCGGCGAAACAGCAAGCGTAAATAATTCTCTAATAACTCCAGAACTTATCATAAAATTTCTGAAACTATTTCACGAGCCGTCAGTAAATCGAATTACCATGATTCCCGTGATTCATTAATTATTACCGCGACACTAATTCACAATACCCTCTGAAGTTACGCTCAAGGATACGTATTTGGCGCACCTAGCAACGAGACGCTCAGCCAGCATGGGTATCGCTGGTACGGGTGTACCCGGCAAACGCGACGAACTCTGCCGAATTCCTGACGCTTTTTTACGGGAAGCCTAACCCAACACTTATTTACTTAAATCGCCATAATATTGCCCTACCGCACTGGCCTACTAAATTTATTTTCGTCAACCGAGATGAGGTACCAAAAAGAATGGAGTTAAATATCTTCCACCTAGTCCCATACTATAAAAGAGATGGGTTCTAGTTAATTCTCAAACCTAAATCATCCTACGATGTTCGCAAACTTCAATCTCTCTCGCGATTTTCCCTTAACCCTAATTATTATTAACTAACGCACTCCGAGTGCAATCCTAACAGATATAAAAAATCAATAGGAAGGGACCCTGTGTCTATCGTCAACGTGCTCACGGTTCTCTTGATTCCTTAGGTGATCCGTAAGGAGTTCTTTACAAAACTCCTTAAAAACTCTTCCCCAGGGATAGACAGTATAACCGATCATTTGTTCAAGAAAATCCCGGTCAACCTGCAATAAGTCCTCTTAGGTACTGTTTAACGTCAAGCAAACCAACGGTCAGGTACTCGATCCATTTCGGTAACATCCGGGGTCGGTCGGGGCAGGACACGCTAAGACGGGTGGTCAAATGCGACCCCCCATCAGTTATATGCGAACTCTCACAGGAATAAGTTACGAGAAATACCAACGCGAAACCTCAACAATTGGGTACTTATATTCAGTGAATCAACAAGAGTGGTTTCTAGTCCATTTATTTATTGGAAATAAATCGGTTTGCCTTGCGCCTTAAACACGTGTAGTTAATTTTTCCTACATCAATTTCCCTTCCGACGCCTGACCCTCCAACTCAACGTTTTTGGTAAATTTCAAGTTCAACTCAAACAGATACCTGTGATGAAATTTTTCGGGCTCGACAATTTCCTAACGCCTTGAAAAAAATCATTTACACACTTCATTCCCAAAAACAACAGCCGGGAAGTGAGACCCATCCACCTAACATTATGCGTATGTAAGTTATTCGAAACATCAGTTAAAACCCGACTGCAGTGGTGCGAATCCGGAAACATCCTACCCAACAGTCAATCTGGATTTAGACCTCGGCTTTCATGCCGAGATAATTTGAGTAATATGATCATAAACATTGCAAACAAATACAAGAACTGCAATGAGATAATAGCAGCCATCTTAGATGTAAAAGGGGTGTTTGACAACGTCAGTCGGCATCTATTATTCCAAGAATTAATTCAAATTCACTGCTCCATTAACTCGCTCCAATTCATCCGTTTCTTGACCCATGAGAGGTACATTCATGGCACTGCTATTGGAAGGGACGTACTTTCAATTGGGAAAGAGGTTCTTCAGGGCGGTGTGCTTCCCCCTTCCTAACACAATCTACACGGGCAATATATTACACAAAATCAGTTCAGAAGTAAAATTCTCGTTATTCGCAGATGACATCGCGTTGTACTGAAGTTACGGAGGGGTAGAAACGCACGTCCAATCTCTGGAGAACTCAATCACACAAATATCCATGAACCTCAAGGAACTCGGGTTGGAACTTGCTCCAGAAAAAACGACGTTAATTCCGTTCACGAACAAAAGAGATAAATTCGAAAAAATCCAAATCAAAATCGACACAATGGAAATAACCGCAAATCTTGTTGCAAAATTCTTAGGTATTTACTTTAATGAGGAACTAAATTTTAAATAGCAATTAAGTAAAGTTCTAGAAAAAACCTTGAAATCACTCAACAATTTAAGGAAGCTACGACGTACGTGGTGGGGGTCCGACCCTGTAACCCTTATTATATTATACAAAAGTTTTATTAGGTTAGTTATACATTACGGGCTGGTTATGTATATTTTAAATACCCAGTTGATGATTAACAAACTGAGATAAATACAATACACACCAATTCGATTAGCGCTAGGATACAGGCGTTCAACCCCCACCGACATACTTCTAGGGGAATCTAAGCTCACGCAAATACGTGATAGAGCCGGATTTCTGTGTGAGACATATTTAACGAAAGTCCTATTGAACCGTTTGTCAATAATCTCGCAAACTATTTATGACCTCTTCGAATTATATTTTTTTGCGATTCGTGTCAGAAACAAAATGTCAATCAAGTGTATCAGGAAAGTCTTACCTCTACTCTTACCTTTGTATCGTGACAAAAACTATCACATCTACATTCATTCACACCTGACACTGTAATTCAACCAATTGAATTGCATACTGAATTTGGTAGCAAACCACAAAAGCATGAAAATCCAAATACTCTTGTTAATGAGGAGGTAATTCGAAGCTATCAAGATTTGTGTTGTATCTACACAGACGGCAGCAAAAGCTGGAGAGGATTTACGCAGGTGCAGCGTGCCCAAGTCCTGAATTAAATGTAGATATGACTGCCACTCTAAATAGTACTTCCTCTATTTTTACGGCAGAAAGTATTGTAATTAATCTCGCACTACGTATTGTATCAGGCAATCCAAATGGTAAATACACCATTATCTAGCAGTCCGCTGCCCTAGAGTCCGTTAAAGGATTCCCAAGGCCTCTCACTGGTAAGACGCTCTCTAGGTTAGAACCGCTCCTAGTAGTTCACCTGGCTTTGTCGGGAAGGTATCGGACGGTAAATGATATAGTTCTCCGGGTTCTCTACTTATGGCTTAGCTATATAAATGGGTATGTTCGGTGATGCTATCCGTGAGGAAGTAACGAATCTCATTAATACTTTCGCCTTATGGTTGGAATTATTCTTGAATTCGCGTAGCAGCGGATGCTCGCACTCCCGCCTGCATTCCTGTTGTCATCTGCTATACTGAGGTCAGCATAAGTCTTAACCTGAAATGCTACCCCTACCACCTCCATTTTACGTATGATCGCGTTACCCCCACTCCTTAGTTTGATGTTAAAAGTTATGCTGACTGAACCATATCAGCACCTCACGGGTAGTGTTTTTTACGATAGCGGATCATCGTGGGTTTTGTTTTTTGGGGAATTTTGGAAATTGTGTTAAAAGTTCCTGGGCGATACACGGCATCCGCATGAGAGATGCTGTTGAGAATTTGGCTTGAGGTCCTCTCCCCTTACCCCTCACCCCTGTTGGCGCCCCTGTAGACGCATGCGTTGAACACCATAGTTCAGTCAGCATAACTTTTACCATCAAACAAAGGAGTGGGGGTAACGCGATCATGCGCAAAATGGAGGTGGTAGGGGTAGCATTTCATGTTAAAACTTATGCTGACTTCAGTATAGCTGCGCAGCGGGAGCTACGTCTCTCGTCATGGGGTGGCGTTTTCGAGCACTATTGGATGAGAAAAAATTTTTTTTTCTAGAATCCAACTATTTACCACCCAAAGTTCTTTTCGAGTTGTTTAGAAGTGTTTGTTGTAGTCCCAGTACTCACTATTTGTGAGGATGAATGGAGTTCATCACTAAATTCCTCCTGGAGAGGAGTTCGTCGATAAAAAGGGAGACAGCAACTCCCATCACAAAGCTTAATCAGCAAAGGAGAGAGTCGCTGTTGGTAGACAAGGCCGGAGGGCTACTTTTACCCAACATGTTATGAATTTTGCTCGTTTTCTTCGAGTGTCGCGAATAAATCCACACCTTGCAGTTGTTTAAGTTCACACGGATCAGGAAATCATTTCAGATCTTGTTCATGCTCACAGTTACATCGTCGAAACTGAGATAACACTTTTTCCTATCCCGGAAATACTGGATCGCCGGCGCAATCTGCATCACGTCGATCTTGTGACTATGAAGATTATTATTTGTTTAGGCCAGGTCAACACTATTACAGAGAGTCATCGTATGACAGGGATATATAGAGTCGCTCTCTAAGTAGCTCGAGTAGTCGCAGAGAGCCTCTTTAACAACAAATTGAATATCTCAAACCTCAGTGGTGTCAACGAGATAACCCCGGAGCTCCATCATCATCTGTTGATCCCGGGGAGGATATTTCTAAGTCTACTACAAAACAACTATTCATGGACGAAGCTAAGACTGATGTTGATGAGAAACAGCGTCTTCACTCTGCATATCCAGTACGTTTGACGGCTCGAAACACCGTACAGCGTTTTGACACAAATGAATGGCAGAAGGTGAGATACCCCAATAATGTCAAGAATGTTGTGGCCACGGCAGGATTCACAGAGCTCAAGGTCAACAGGATTTAGTCCCTTTCAACAAGAAACAGCATGCGTTGGCTCATATCAATAATTTACTGAGCAGTTTATGGGATGCCGTATTAGAGCAAAGACGCCTTCTGCGTATTGGATTGCAGAGTGTTGTTAATTGGGCGTCAACAAACCCGGATGAGGTTACACCACAAACCTTGGCGGACAAACTCCAGTCGACCTTGGGTCTGGATTCAGAGCTGACAAAGATATCGAATCAAATTCTGCAGATCATCTGTGGCAAACGCTCCTAAACAATCTACGGTAGAAGAGAACGTTTACTAGACAAGGTTGTAATGGAAATATCTCGTGCAGTCTTTCGTGCGATACCTCCTTCAGCAGAGTTACTCTTTGGGAAAGAGAGGATGCAGGCATTTGTCAAAATTGTCAGCGGGCCGCTCCAAGAGGGCCAAGACTTCACCCGGCAGAACTAATTCAGGCAGTCAGGATAGAGACTTTCAAAACACCCAAATGTCCGATTGTGCCCCGTCACCCGGGTACGGGCTCTTCTAAAGCTGTCAGCGGAGAGACGCACTCAGAACAATGTTGATGAGTTATTTAACACGGTGCAAGGACCTGTTAAAGCCGCATCCACAACTGTTATCACGGGATGGGTGCGATCAGCCCTCCAGGGAGGAGGAATCGATACCTCACCTGAGAGCGTAAGATCGGCAGTAGCCTCGAGAAATTGGATGGACAATGTTCCTGTACAGGAACTACTCGACAGAGGCAACTGGTGTTGTTGGGAGACATTTCAGAAATTCTATTGTCGAACAATCACCGAGACGAACACGCAAAAATCGCCATTAGTGTCTGACAATTTTTCAACAGTGTAATGCAAACCAAAATGTTTATCTAATGTTCCTTTTGAATGTTTTCACTTGTACTTCCAAAATACTTAGCTAACGTTTTCTATCATCTAATGCAAATCAAAGAGGAGGGCTGTGTTGAGTTAAATGAATCATGAGGACTCACTTGTGTGATGCTAATTATCACATTACAGCGTTCGAAGAAAAGCTATATTCTTATATCTATATCTTATTTATTGCTTAATATAGTCATATTCTTTAAAATATTATCGTCTCGTTCATGGCAGTTATATCAATGCAGGTAGTATTATAATAAAAAAAAATTTTTATTCGTATACGATATTCACCGCATTATTGGTATATCATTTGAATTTTCCTATCATCTTTCCTTAATACATACTCCTTTTCCAGATAGCATTGAGTTGAACACCAGCAGTTATCAAACACGTCTCTCATGAGGATACCGTGTATCGGCCAGAAGCATATAATGCTGGTGTTTTGCAATAAAACAAAAGACGTATTATTGGCGGAAGCCGATACACGGTATCTTAGCAAGGATCTTGCAAGTGAAAGGTTCGCTATGATGAGAGACGCAGCCCCGCTGCGCAGCTAATGCCCAACGCATGCGCCTACAGGGGCGCCAAGGGGGGTGAGGAGTAAGGGGAGAGGATCTCAGGCCAAATGCTCAACAGCATCTCATGACGATGCCGTGTATCGGCTTCAATATAGAATACGTGTTTTATTTTATTGCAAAACACCAGCATTATCGTGAAGACGAGGTCCAACCGCATGCACTTTATCTGTTCATTTTGTTCATTCTGTTCGTGCTCTTGTTTTTGGATTTTGGAAATTTTTGATTGAGTTGTACCGACCTCTAGTAAGGTAACCCCCCCCCCATTACATTGCATGATTGCATTTTTATGATGAGGAAATATTGTATGGGCACGGATGACCCCATACCGCCATTTCGGGCTACCGGTGGAGGGGGGGGGGGGGGGCTCAAGGGCTAGAGTTTCATGCTCTACTGACAGAGCTAGCCGGGCTCCAGTAGGGTAAGTCGACAATTAGGCACGCATGTTGTAGCAAACTCATGCAACGACAACATTCAGTTCGTGTGGGCACCAAGGGTCATTTGTTGGGAGCATTGACTAGCTACCCGACTTCGCATACTCATTCGGCGGTACGATAAGATAAGATATTTAGGGCCAGTTTTCTATTAAGTTAACTGTGGTTAACTCGTAGTTAAAGTTAAGTCCAGCGCCGCCACTTGGCTTCCGCATCAGGGGAATTATTTCCCCTCTGACCATGTGTTTAGGAAAATGGCGCCCCTATAGGACAACAAAAGCCGGGTTACATTTATTT
>JAPYZM010003654.1:0-14665 GCA_030522845.1 Psyttalia concolor
CACAGGTTGAACCTTGGTCCAAGCTAGGAGTCCCAAGGATTGGTATCCTAGATTGAACCAAGCTTGAACCCATTGTTCAAGCTTGGATTCCCGCACCTGCAGGTGCGAAATTTGGCAGCATACAGACAAAAGTCGGCATCGCAAAGCTTCTGCAGAACTTCGTCGTCGATGTTTGTGGACGAAGTTTCGCACTTCATGATTTATTTTCTCACATATTTTGTAATTTTACCCTGGTAAGCACGTTTCGCCCTTAATAAAATTCCTCATTTTCATGATGCCCGTTTGTAAGCCTCATTTGAATAAGGTTTTTCCCCTGAGAAACGGCAAGTAATTCAATTTTACGTGGAAGGTAAATGTTTGATTATTGATACTGTTCTTTCTCTTTTTCTCTTTCCCTCAAAACTCAGTCGTCGTAATAATATGTATTTTCTTCTTTGTTTATTCCTAGTGTGACATGATGGATGGAAAGTAGGAAGTAGGTAATGATTTATATTTTTTGTCAGTTCCGGAATATCGCCCAAGAATTAATCATTATCTTTTTGCGCGAAACCTGAAAATCCCCGTCTGTTTCTCATTATCAACAATACTTCGTACTGCAATTGAATTTTTTACAGAGTCTACGCGTGCTGCTGTACACTCAGAACGTACTACATATACAGAAATTCCACGATAAATATCAGTTTTATGCAGGAAATGATGGGAAATGATCTATTTGCGACGCAGTGTATCTCACTCAACAAGTGGCGATTATGAACACGTCGTTCATACCTTCCGTACGTGGCTTATCAGTATCTTAGCCATTTCATTCGGCGCCTAGTGCAACTAAGATTTCTAGAGTTCATAAGATGTCCCAGTCCTGTCTCGCATTCACTTCGGAATCATTGCTCACCTTGCTCATCAGAAAAATTGCGTCATTGATACTTCCGAGCGATGTTCACCACAATGAGAAAAAAACTACATAATTTTGCTAATCAAATGTCGGAGAAGAATGTAAATTTGGGTTCTGTGCGTAAGTTTCTATCATTTTGATGCGTAAAAAGTATTTGACGGCCAGAATTAATTTTTATTTAGGGCAAAAGTACTCTTTATAGAGGATTACTGTTACGAAATTTGAAACCAACAAATTTGTTTTAATATAGTCTGGTGTCAACAGGCAACAAACTCAGCCATCGTCATCGGAAAAAAAAGAAATTTAATATTTTCTAGAGAAAAAATGTCGGACCCCCAGCCGGGAATTGAAATCAAGAACTCCCACTTACGATAGATACTCAATTTTTACTTAACTTCTTCTTTCGAATTTTATATTGCGAGAAATTTTGCATCCCGTACTGCCTCATCGGATCCTATCCAACAATATTCTGAGACGTCCTAAGAATGCGAAACGCTAAATATACCTGGCTGTAAAGATATACAGGGTGTCCTATTTGAAAGTGTACGGCTAAATGACTTTTGAATGAGGGCGGCGATTGAAAACTTCTTCAGATAAAAGTAAAAAAAATCTAGCGAGCCGATGGCCGGTCGGATGTCGGGTGCCATTTCCTAACCCGTACTGGCCGACATCCGGCTATGTGCTGGAATGATAACACTGAGCCAGTACTTGTGGCAGTCGGCTGCCTAACAACGGGCGAACATAATAGCCGTAGCTCCTGCCGTCACTGGGCCGAACATCGGCCCACTATAAATCTCAGGACCCCATTATTAATATAAATAAGTTGAGGACAAGAAATTAATTTTCAATGTAGCGGTCCTTTTTCCGACTTAATGAATCTCATTTCATTGAATACGATCGTTTTCCTACCTAAATACCTATAAACAGAAAGTAAAATGTTCCGCCCCGAATGGGATTTGAACCTACGACCTACTTTCTTGGAATGAGTGCAGAGTGTGGAACTGAATACTTCCAGCGATACTACAGAAGGGGGAGAAGGCCTTGGTATCAGTATCACAATGAGCTCCCGTGGAAAACCATCTCATGGATCAACAGGACCAGACCAAATCATTATAACTTGGCTAGCTCTTTGAAGAGAGTACACATTATTCCGTCTGCTGCATGTGAGTGCGGCGATCTCGAACAAGATCTTGATCACGTTGTCTGGCGCTGTCCCATGTATGATGCCCATCGTGTGGGGTTCTTGAATAGAATGCGTGAACTGAGATTCTTCCCTCCTTATGAAATCAGTTCTTTTTTGAAGAAATTAAAAAAAAACCTCTATTGGTAATTGATTCCTTCCTGCCTTCCTGTGAACTACATAGTTAAGAAACTAATGTAAATAACCATACTCAAGGACTTCACTAAGAACGGCTTATAGAAAGATGTAACAGAAATCTATGAAATTTATATATCATCGTTGAATTGTAAACTTGTACATACTCTTTTTTTAGCAGAATCAATCAAGCTACGGAGCCGCAACCTAACGTGCTACCACGGAGCTGTCGCACCATACATCGGTCAGCGTTGGCCCCGACAGTTGGCATGCCAACTCTAGGTCGACAGTCGGCCAGTTGCTGAGCTCCGGCAATTCCTACCCGGTACAGAGAAAAAAATCGCCAAAATTTTTCATCAAATACTTTTAGAACATAACGAAGAAGGGGTTTCACCCCCTTTAAATCTGATCACTTCGCGACTGCAACCGAGAACTCTTCAGAGATTCATCAACCAACTTTACAGAATACAAGCACAAAAACGGATTCCAGGGAGGTCCTTGTCCTGTGCAAATTCCATTCCACAAGATGTACAAACGAGAACAATAACAGGTGGCCCAGGTAGGAAATACCAATATTCACGAAACAGGCCAGGACTGGCACGAGACGGGGGCTCGCCAGGCTTTGTATACCGAGTTTGGTCCGAGGGACGGCCGATGCTAAAAACGGATGGCTTACCAGGCTTGGATCACCAAGCTTGGCCCGAGGGACGGTCGAGTTTCTAAAAAGTATGGCCAACCAGGCTTGGGTCAGCGAGGTTGGCCCAAAGGACGGCCAAGCTAGTAAAGAGCACGGTTAGCCGGGCTTGGATCACCAGGCCTGTTTCGAATCACGGCCAAGTTTCCGAAGAAGATGGCTGACCAGGCTTGTATTATCAATCTTGGCCTGAGGTTCTTCCAAGGTGATAAAAAGCATGGGTAGCCAGACCTCGGCTGACGGGACCTCACCAGTGCTGGACCAGAGGCAATTGCCAATTGCAATTTAGGGGTAGAAGGTTAAAATAATAGGGATATAGTCGGAATTCTTTGAATTGACTATTGAAGTTCAATCAAATTAATAAAGAGTAACATTTTTAATTTAAAAGAAAAAGAGGGAGAAACATAAACAAATAATTATAATGATCACATCTTAAGGGATATAATCAGAGTGTGATAACGAGGGTGTAAAGGTAAGGGTGAAATCAGAAATTTTTGGAATACAATAGAAAATGATGAAATTAATTAATCCATTTCGGTTTCTCATAAGTTCCTCACACTTCCGAGGCTTGGTCGTAATTCGGCGCCAGGCCTGGCCCCATATTATCATCCCAGGCTTTCAACAGGCCTCGAACTATGGCAGCCCGGCCCCCGAGCTTGGACCAAGCACGGCTCAATCGTTTTTTCCTACCTGGGGAGCGGTGGGCCGGCTCTTCTCCAGCGTCCGGTGGATTTTCGTTTTGGATACTGGGTAGCTATGGCTATACCTCATCTTTAGTACACAGATATACAAAAACATATGCATCTACATCCATATACACATTTATATGTCCATTCTCGTGGATATGTACGAGTGGTGAATGCGAATTTGCGAAACGGAGGGAGAAGGGGAGGGGGGAGGGCATGTTTGGAATGAAACTGAAAACTCGATTTTCCTTCGCCACTCGGATACCAGGATATAATACGAGAACTAAATCATTCGGATGAGGATTTCAATGAGGTCAGCGATTTAGGAGCAGAAAGACGTGCTTATCGAGCTCAACGCTCGATATAGGGCAAGTTGTTGGGCCAGTGAAGACAAATTCAACCGTACCATGGTTGACTAGTTTCACATCCTAATTTAAGTAAAAAAAACTCATAAAATATTCAAAAAGTACCTCGGTGTGAAAGTGCGTATGTGCGTACGTGTGTCAGACTCCCTTAGCGTAACCTAGGATACACCGCATGAAGGTGAAGTTTCTTTCGCATCTCTTGTGCGAAAATGCTCATGTTCAATGTTGTCACCATTAACTTCAAGACATAGCTCGAGACGACGTGAAAAAATCCGTACAACTTTTCGAAGAACGAATTCAGGAATTGCGGCAACGGCATCTTTCATCCGGGCTTTCATTTTATTTGGAGTCGTTGGTCAATTTTGGTAGACTACATCTTTAATGTAGCACCATAAATAAAAATCGAGCGGGATGAGATCGGAAGACCTCGAAGGCCATGGAATATACCCACTTCTTCCGATCCATGGATGAGGAAAAATCGTGTTGAGATAATTCCGAACAATAATTGCATAATGCGGTGGCACACCAACTTGTTGGAACCACATTCGGTGCCTTGTGGCCGTATATACGTTTTACAATAAAGTGGGGAACACATCCTGCAAAAACTGTCAATAATACCACACCATACATTGAAGCTTCAACGATGGTGATGATCAATGTGTTGGGTGCAATGGGCATGTTCTCTCGCCCAGTAATGAGAATTATGACGATTTAATGTTCCGGTGCTTTGAAACGTTGCTTCATCACTGAACAGAACGGAATGGAAGAATTCGGGATTTTCATCCATCTTCTGCAGGGCTCAACGACAAAACGTAATACAATGCTCTCTGTCTTGCGGTGAGAGCTCCTGAGTCAACGTGATATGGCAGGGTGATCACGGTTTGAACCTGCGAGGAGTGGCGTGCGGCACACCTGAATCTTTTTCAATTTCTCGTAAAGACACATGAAGAGTGATATGAATCATAGCTAAGACGGTAAGGACGCGAAGATCGTCAGGTTCCACACGCTGTTTTGCTGTCCTTGCAAACCTCTTCCATGTCGATAAGTCCTTTCGACATTCCTGATACACGCAGCCGAAGAATTCTGAATGTGATGGGGGTACCGCTCATGATACCATCGAGAAGCAGCTCGGTATCTGTGATCAGGATTAGAAGCCCCAGTGATGAGAATGTCTACAATTTCATTTTGTGATCAAACCATTCTGGGCGAAGTGAGACTTATACTCAATAATGGTATAATTTAAACTGATAATTTCATCGAATCGTACAATTGAAACAGTCAACACATCCGAAGGAATAAAATGTAAAGTATTCGGGTGTCGATTATCAGGGTTAATGTTGACAAACATTGCGAGCTCCCACAAAAGTCTGAATTGCTGACAGATTGACGGTTTTTCAAAACACACCCGCACAGACATATACGCCCACACACGCAGAGGTACTTTTTGAACATTTTATGTGTTTTCTTCTTTAAGTAAGAATAGAAAACTAGTCAATTATCGTATGGTTGAATTCGTTTTCACTGCCCCAACAACAGGGATGAAAAATCAAAATACGTTGGAAGAAAGGAAGTTCACCTTCGCGGTTTGAAGAGTAAACTTTATATCGACACATAGCATGGTGCATCAGGTGCCCCCCTACGAACCCTATAACTTTTATCTGAAAAATTATTCAATCACCGCCCTCATTCAAAAGTTATTTAGCCGTACAATATCAAATAGGCCACCTTGTATACAAGAAAAGAGTTTAATAAAAAAATCTTAACTAATTCGCCACCAAATGATATTAATTTCGAATGAATGTACTATTAGTTTTTAGACGTTTCTATTAGAATCTTCGATAGAAACCATTTTCCTGTTAAAATCCATAGAATCATATATAGAATCCTATATTTTCATACAATTTATTCTACTGACATTTGTGCGTCCGAAGATGAGAATTGTATTTGGACGATTTTTCAATTTTCAAATCTGGATTGCAAATGATCCAAAACATCATGAGACGTGAAAAAATAACGTTTTTAGTATCATGTCATGTTTTTAGGGTTTCCCATTTCAAAATCTCAATGTAAATACTATGAAATTCAGATATAAAAATTTGAATTTTCATGTAATGCTAGCTATGGATGGGTCCTACCCAGCAAACAGTATGTCGACCAATTGTCGATATCCTGTTCAATTTTAGCTGGCACAGGCAAACATTGTTCTTTGGGTACTTTGGTTTCAGCTCGACCAGTTCAGTAGTTCACAAAATGTAACCACATGTTTGTATTTCGTTTTTGATCTCTATCTTACAAGCCATTGCAGCGATTTCAATATATTTTGTAAATATATGTCTCCACGCTCAGTATTTAGATCAATCAAAATATATATACCCTTTTATCCAAAATTTGTGCGATATTCTCCAACATTCATATGGAACATTTTTTCATTTAGCCCTTTTTTCAGGAATTATTCAGGAGCGCTGCTTTAACTGGGTCACCCTGTATATATCCAGAAGGCCGGCCTATACAGAACAAAGAAAGTAGAGCTATGGGATGCAATTTGCATTGACAACGATTTTTGTGAAATTGAATGGAAAGTGACATCAACAGAATAAATTACTCCATTTTGGAAAATCGAAACGAAATCAAAGGAAGTAATTGAATGGAAGCAGGATGTCATGATTTTAGCCATAAGGAACGTAAGAGATAAGAATTATTTTACATATGAATTTTTCAAATACAATTAATTGGTGACTGCGGTAATGGATTGCCAGATATAGTTCGATTATGATGAAGGAATGGTCGCTTACTTTCTGGTATACTTCCCTTCGGAAGCTTACAAACAAGGGAAATGGTAGCTGAAAAAAATACGATAATGAAAATGACGGAACAGTCGTTAACCTTCTGCCAAATAGGCGCTCTGCGCCTGCTTATTCATAGAGTCTATTCGACTCAACTTTTCAAAGTTTCTGGTCCACTTTTAGTAATGGAAAGAAGAAAAAATAGAGTGAAAGAAACGTTTAAAATTTCCACCGAAGAATTCATATAGAACATATTTCAATACAATAAAATGTACTGAAAATTTATGATTTTGCCAAACTTATCTGCAAAACGTTTTCCTTTGAAGCTGTCAATGGCAACGCCCACAAAGTAATAGAAATTTGAATGGAAATCCAACTGAATTTTCTAGCGAATTCGCGAGAATTTTTTATTAAATGTTTGCACATGTGCATTGAAACGGGCATAGATTCATAAAATATACATTTATCAGAAATATTAGTGACGACAGATAAAAATATCCGGAAATGTCATAATTGAAATAATTGAGAGACATAGCGAAAGATAACAGAAATTAGTAACAATAATTCAGAGGAGAGGTTTTTGAATTGGAGAACAAATTCTTCAAAACAATATGCAGAAGTAAAAAATAACGCAATAATTCCTCGTCATGTACTCAATGATAATGACGAATAATATTGTTTTTCTTGTGTTGAATTTCTGTTACTATGTCTGTCCATCTTCCTCCACTACTTCCTGTGCCACCAGCTGATGAGAAAAATCCGTTGCCAGTGCGTCGTATTGAAGGCCAGTGGGATGGATAATTGGAGAGCGACCAGCTTGTATATAGACAGCATTCTAGATAGACAAAGTGTTCACATACAGTCGACAGTTGACACCTGAACGTTGAAGTGTGTATGTCGTATATTGTAGGGAAATTGGAGTGAACATGACGTAACCAGTTAATACATTGATACGTATTGCGCAAACGATGAGACATTCGTGTTAGCAAAATTATTTTCCATTTATCATGTAATTTCATTTACCAATCGCGTATTGAACATTCTATCTTGAGAGCGATCGTCGAAGAGTTTTTCTCAATAAATTTTCGGACTGAAAATTCTGCAATTGCTGCAAGTGAATACTTTGTATTTTCCTGGAATTGTACGTATTCATAATTTTTTGGCGTATCATGCATAAGGCGTTCATTGTTGGAACACTTTTTGATGAATGTTATGAACATTATGTAAATATACATCCGAAATTGATTTCCACATAAAAAATATCACTTGAAATAATAATAACAATCATCAAGTTTTTACAATAAAATTTTGTTATCTGGAAGCGATTACAGAACTCGCCGTTCATTGTTTCAACAATGTATCTCGAGACAGATAATCACCATTACTGATAACTCAGTTTTTTTCAGAAGTTACTCGATTGCTTCTTTAATACAGAGTCCGACTCTGAATTTTCTTCATGAATAATTCATGTAATAACGCTTGTAATTATTGCATGATTTTTGCTTTGATCGTTCAGATAATACAACTTGCAGTAGTTTTACGTAATTACTAAATTGTTGATTCCTGATTTTTATTCCCAGAGTCAAAAAAATATGTCGACCTTGGATTACCTGGTGGCCCTTGTAGCCCTCGTGGCACTTCTCTATTACTGGTCAATATCCACCTTCTCTTTCTGGAAGGAACGAAAAGTCCGCGGTCCAAAGCCCCTTCCACTTATTGGCAACTTCAAGGACGTCTTAGTGGGTAAAGTGTCCATTGGCCCTTGGCTCTTGAGCTTCTATAGTAACTACCCAAAGGAACGAATGGTGGGCATCTTCATCCGTCGCCGACCAATTCTCGTCCTCAGAGACCTTGATCTCATCCGAGACATTTTCATCCGCGACTTCTCAAAATTTCCGGATCGCGGACTGAAAGTATTCGAGAAAGCCGAACCTCTCTCTCAACACTTACTCAATCTCGAGCACTCGACATGGCGACCCTTGAGGAATAAGCTATCTCCGGCATTCACATCGGGAAAGCTGAAAGACATGTTTTACCTTCTGCTGAACTGTGGAGATCATCTTCAACAGTATGTGGACAAATTAATTGTCAAAGATGATTCCATCGAGGTGAGAGATCTCACGGCTCGATTTACAACGGATGTCATCGGTACATGTGCGTTTGGTCTTGAGATGCATGCCATGGACGACGAGAACAGCGAATTCCGAAAGATGGGAAAGTACGTCTTCGATTTCGACTGGAAAAAAGTTCTCAAGTTTAGAATAAGAGAAGGTGCTCCGTGGCTGTATAGCCTACTCTGGCCCATCATGAGAGATAATTATCTTACGAACTTCTTCATGAATACGATGAAGGCGACTATTGAGCATAGAAGGAAGTCCAAGATAATCCGGCACGATTTCATCGATCAGATCATTGAGATTCAGAATCATCCGGAGAAAATTCCGGAGGTGAAGCTGACGGATACACTTCTTACGTCTCAGCTATTTGTCTTCTTCTTGGCGGGTTTTGAGACCTCCTCGACGACGATTAGCAATGCACTTTATGAGCTGGCGCAGCATCAGGACTGCCAGGACCGGCTCAGAGAGGAGATTCGGGAGGTGATGAAAAGGGAGGGAAAGCTAACGTATGATGTGGTGAAGAATATGAAGTATTTGAATATGGTATTCCAAGGTGAGAATAAATTGCTGTGTGCTGGACGCGAAGTAGTATTCTTTTGATCTCGGAATGAGATTGTCAAGTCTTAATTGTTTGAACGCTTTCAATAAGATTTGAAATTGAAGTTTACTGCAGGATTGAGAATTTTATAATCTTATGGGTTATGGGTATGGGGAAATTCAAAGTTCATTCAACTCATATTAACTGGAGTAATTTTGCAGTTACGGCAGGGTCTTCGAATAAATTATCTAAGGTAGTGAAATTCTTGGAAATTGTTGATCCCCAGTGCACACTTGCGTGAGCGGGGCAACATTAGGGTTGGGATACTCCATATAAGATCTCTCATTAGTGACGAATTGGATGATTAATGTAAAAAGTTTATCTCAAGTATATCGGCACTGAGTACTTGACTCTTTGACAAACTTCAGTTCGGCTGAATGACTAATAATAAGTGCTTGGACAATTCATCTCTTCCAAACGAATCATCAAAAAGAAAAATCATCACACGAACAAATCACACTGACAACTCATCATATAAGCAAACCATAGCAACTTTCCCCTATGACTTCACTACTACCCTAGTTTCTCCCTACCGCATAAAGTTTTGCTACTCATTTATGAGAAACCGCATTGGATTATGGAATATCATGCTTGGATTTATAATACAATTCGAGGACGATCTTTCTAATGTAATTTACACTTTATTTCTTAACCCTTTCAATAAAAATTAACCGTTTGTTCGTGGTAAAAAAAAATCTCACTGTCACGATTTTTAGATTTTTTGTCATGTTGAATATTAGTCTATTGGCCGTATTTATGACGGGCTAAACTGCCACATAAAAAAAGAATGAAGTGCTAATAAAACATCACAAACTAAATGTTGTGAGGAAATTACATCCAAGTTAATGTTTGGAATAATTTTATAGTTAAAAAAATTAATGAGATCAAAAAGATAACCAAGTAGGATTATCTTCCGTAGAAATAAACTTAGGCAGAATGTAAAAGACCAATGCTAACTCAATTCGGAATTAGTATATTTCGTAACAATTGAAAAAAATGGGTTTCGGCGAGTGGAAGGGTTATATCACGAGCCGAAGGCGAGTTTGTTTTTTTGTTGGAAATTTGTTTTTTTTTTGTTGGAAATCGCAACTTTCGTAACTTAAATTATTCACTCCAACCGGGTATCGAACCCACGACCATAACATCACTAGTCCTATGCCCTAACCGCTTGCCTAACGCGCTATTCTTATTACTAGTCACTTAAATCGTCTGTATATCAAACACAATCGAGTTTATTCTTTATTTCCGAGTTTGCGAGTGAAATTGCAATTCATTTCGCTTTTGCTCGTTACCAATTAAGCCCTGTCTATATTTGACCAATGTAAGGCAACTCTCTCTCCTGCCCCCTGCATCTCCGGCCCGATAGGAAATAGACCATTCGAAAATATGTCTGTAATTATTATCGCCGTCACTATTTTACTTTCTTTATTATCGATAACGATAACTGTATGCTTGATTATTTTTTTAATTTATCGCTCTCCTTTCCTAATTTTGGCTACTGATTGACGACCAAGCTTAGGTCAATTCTGGCTGATCCACAGTTACCAACCATTTAATGCCAGAATTGGGCTAGCTCTGGTCCAAGCTAGGTTGTCAAGCCTCGGCAAGCTGGGCGTGTGCCAAGATTGGATCCATTACCGAAACTCAGCACTTCCTCTCTATACCCAGGCTAGTCCAGGGTCAGTTACCAAGTCTCAATAGAAGTTTCAAGCCAACACTGTTCAAAGGCTCGGCAACCTGTCGTGGATATACAATGATCCAGACCAGGTACCACCAAGCCTTGGATACTAGTCCCGGGCCTGAACTGATCCGACTCTGGTATCCAGGGATATGGAGTTCAACCTTGGGAGTACACTGGTTCGACTACCGGGACAAGCAAGGCTCAATCTTCGTGTAACAGGGTCTGGTAAACCAAGACGGTGCCGAGCTTCGTCCAGTTGTCAAAGCTTGGCATATCCCACCTGGGGGGTGTCGTTATAGGGTTTTTTAAATCGTGTTGTTGGCTTGTCCTCGCCTGCGGCTCGGACGCCAACGCCGCACGAGTAAAAAACCCTATAGTGACAGCCCGGAAATGTACTATTTTTTTCTGCAAGGGGTCAATTTCTACGGTTACTTATGCTTCTGCCTCAAAATTTCTGTTAATTTGTTCTTCGTCCGTCGTTTCATGAGATGATCACATTTCGTTTGGTGTTTTTTTAAAATTATTTTTGTACACTTTTTATTACTTTGTTAATTAGTTTCTTTGCAAATCTTAGCACCAATTAGCGATAAACAAAATTTGCGGTTATTGGGAAGATAACAAATTTAACAACAAGCGCGCGAGAGTGTGTCGCTGAGTTACCGACCCAGCGACTTAATATACTATTTCTTTGCAAGTGTGTGTAATCCAGCGTTAGTGTTCTACCGGGTGAAGTGTAATCGGAGGGATTACATGTGGCGGGTAGCGCGGCAAGGAATCGCTATGATTACCATTCAGTTGGTAGAGCGCTAACGCTGTGATTATACGCACATGCAATGAAAAATCACGTTTGCGTCGCTGTCACATGGATTTACATTTCGTTTTCCAATTATATATATCAGAATGTATAAAATCTCTGACGGACCTGTCGATTCTAAGAATCGAGCGACCCGGTTAGTCGATTGTAATTCGATCGATGGTCGATCGTGATGTCGAGTGCGGGTAGCTTAAATGACCTACAATCAAGTTCCCTGAAAGTCAATTGCAAGTTGAATTTCATTTCTATTGAAACCATTTCCTTATAATCTGTCTTTACTCGGCTTATACATTAGTCGATTGAGGAAATGATTGCAGGAAACTTGATTGTAGATCCTTTAATCTACCTACACGCGAAATCACAATCGACCATCGATTGAATGGCAATGGACTAACCGGAATACTCAGTTCTTACAATCGACAGTCAGTCGAATTTGAATCGATGGCTCCGTTATATAGGGATCAGAGCAGAGTCAGTCAGAGTTAGCCAGAGTCAAACTCAGGGTGTTCATGTGTTTTAAATCTGTTACAACCTGTATGATATTATTTTCTATCTCTGCACATTAACTAATTTTACAGTGAATTTGCTTAATATAAATTGATAACACTACTGTTCCTCCTTCGTGAATTTTTATTTGAAAAATTGTCTAGCTATGAGTATTTCATATAGAGTATGCGGACATAAATTTTTGTGTCTGTTCCCAGGTAATGATTAAACTTCACTAGAAAGAATGAAGTAATAAATTGATTCTTGTATAATCATAGTCATGGCACGGTTTTAAAATAATTGTACAGAACATAAATTTGTCGGTAAACTTGGCTTTAATTGCAAAAACAGTTACTTTTAAAATTTACACGCAAATGTCAACTGTTCAAGAACATTCCACACCATGTGGTTGATGTCTTTATAAAATTGTCAAAACTCGGATCCATGAACTCGGATAAGCGCAATGGATTTGAGTAGTTGAAGTTGTCGGCGAAAGTTTACCAAGGAACTGATTGTAGATTTCTCCCTCATCTCTTCCCGAGATTTCCGAAGGCGGGTTCTTGTAATTTGTCAGAACTTTAAGGAAAACAAATTAGAAAATGCTCATTTCCAATTGGAGGGAAATTCGATCAAAAAAATATACATGTTTGTAGAAAGCAAGACGCTGTCGACCTCCTCAGACGTATCATCAATGGACCCTGTGAAAGAGTGATGAAGTTTGATTGAGGTTTGCAAGGGATTAAATTGTAAAGTAATTGTGACGAAAGAAAATTCATGGGACTGCATATGTTAGAATTATTTTGAAGAGATTGAACGTTCATAATTGGTGATGTCCCCGGGAACTTCCCCAAGCAGATGTTGATCAATGTGATTTGTTCATCCACTCATCTGAGTCCCAGACATTAAAAAGTAATACAATGAATTAACGGTCCATTTTAGATGGAAGGAAAAAAACATTGTCTCATTTGCAACTTAACTCTATAATTAACTTTCAGAAACATTGAGAAAATATCCACCTGCAATGATTCTCATCCGACGGTCCGATGCTCCGTACACATTTTCCAATACATCTGTATCAATACCAGCGAATACACTCATTATGATCCCAGTGATGGGCATCCACAAAGACCCTGAAATCTATCCAGATCCAGAGAAATTCGACCCGGAGAGGTTCACGGAAGAGGCTTTTAAGTCCCGTCATCCCATGAGCTATCTCGCCTTTGGCGATGGGCCAAGAAATTGCATTGGTACTAATGAATCAGATTAACATTTTCCAAATTGTTATGCACAAAATTTTTCGAACTCTTTATTTTTTCTCAGGTGAACGCTTCGCTAAGCAACAATCAAAGGTGGGCATCATTAAAATCTTGGAAAGATTCAGAGTGGAGGTGAATGATAAAACCGAAATACCCTACAAGATCAATCCCAGAGGGTTTCTATTAGCTCCTCTTAATGGAATTCATATAAAGTTCACGAAACTCTAGCCGTATAATTTTTTACATTTGATAGTTCAATAAACTTTAGATTTTTTTAAATTGTGATGTCCTTTTTCCCCTAAATATTTTGATTTCTTTTCTACAGACTGCAAATTCTTGCAATAAAATTAAATCCAAATGCTATAACCGAAAATTTTTCTGCACACACATTTTTTGCCTTAAAAAAGTGTTATTTATGGAATGAAAAGAGTTCCACTCTTTTCATTTCAGTGAAAATGAGATAAATTTAGAGAGTAAGTACTCATTAACTGCCGATAACGGATAGTTATCCTGGTTTCCTGTCATTTCATGCAATTATTATGTCAAGAGATAGCAGAAACTGATAGAAATGGCCTAGTTAAAATTTTCGAAACAATAACGTAAAAAACAAAACATCCATTTTTCAAATAAAAGTGAATAGTTTGCATTTAACTTTTACGACATTAATTGCTCGCATTCTTTGGAAGCATTTATTCATCATGAATTCTGCAGTATTTCCAATTGTTTCAGCTCTTACTTTGTATTCGGTATGTCATTAATTATTTATGTCAAATTATCAGTCCTTCGTAATCTCAACAGTTTTATATATCCACATGAAAATATCAATAAAGAAATGTCAATATCAATAAATGATATGAAAATATCAATAAAGAACTTCCAGGATATTTTCAGCCCTTCAGCGACTTTTAGGGCCCTTTTTTGAATTTTTTGTCGGAAAATTGGCGATATCTTGAAAACTATCAGGCCTAGCGCCAAAATTCG
>JAPYZM010003655.1:0-18865 GCA_030522845.1 Psyttalia concolor
ATCGAGATTTGGACATCCCCGGCCGGCCAGCCGGCCAGCCAGTCGGCTGTCGGGCCCGAAATTCAGAAATGCCAAAAATCCAAAGGGGGCCCCCTTTCCTTTTTTCTAACACCTGTCCCGGTGAGTCTTCGTGCCACATGTCCATTTATCACTTATTATAGGCTGCAAAAAAGGGCCGTAGAGAGGGAAGGTCTGGTTAAAAGCTGGGGTAAACGCACAGGAATCACGATTGTCACTGATAAATCGATTTATTTTTCATTTGCGTAGTTCATCTTCGCTACGACCATTGTCTTCAATACACGAATATCTTATAATGGTGTTCAATATCCTGAGTGGGCAGTCTTCCTGGGATGGTGCTCATGCATGGTGAGCATGCTCTGCATCCCTGGGTACATGATCTACTTCCTCCTCAAGACGAAGGTGAGAATTTTTATTGAAAGAAGTCATTCAATTCTTCGCGCAATTTTCGTTCACGACTTCGGAAAAATTGAGGGAAGAACTCGAGTGCTTCAATGAAAAATATAACAAGTCTTTTGGGATTATTTTCCTGCTATTTTCTATAAACTATTTAGAATTTTAATTTCAATATAATTCCAGAACACTCAGAAGCAGAATTGTTTTTGATAAATATTTTTTTAATTGAGGGAAGTGTTTGTTTTTTTGAAATTATCTTTCTGCAAATGAATATCGTCCTGACGATTTTGAGTAAATTTCAAATATAAGGAACATATTATTCCGGAGGATAATTAGATTTGTTATGACTTTCAAAAAACCTTTTCAATAATTACGAAAATTTACAAAATCGGGGAAGAGGGAAACGATGAAATTAGAAAAACAATTATGGGAGTTCATCCAACGCCGAATACAATATAAATGAAATAATTCTCTCGATTAAATAAATATTCGCCGACCCCATTAAAAATATGAAATTTATTGGAAAAATCCTCAGCATGATTTCGCGCGAAATTAAAAGAATGTCAATCATCCCGGCGACTAAAAAATAATTTCCTGATGTTTTGTGATATGCAGGGGTCTTTGAAGAAGAGATTCGCGGTCGGCACGACTCCCACCCCCGAATGGGGACCCCAAAAATCTGCAGATAGAGGAGCGTGGAAAAGATATCTGTCAGGAACAAGTGATCCGGAGCTCTCCAACATTAATATTATCAAAATCACGAGCCTCTGAAAAATGTATATCAATAGGATTAAAATTAAACATATCTTTCATGGATCTCATACATCGGGAAGGACTGGCGCCATTAGTTTTCATCTGTCTGACATGTTAACCTAGGAAATGTAAAATATAATGCTTCAGGAAATCAATCAAAATTATTTGTGTTGTGTTAATCATTGAGAAAAAAATATTGAATAATGACTTCTATTGGCAATGTGAGAACTACTCACTTCCAGGAATCGAAGAGTTCATTGAGTGTCATTAAGAAGCCGAGGAAAAAGAAAATAAAAAGTAAAAAGCTCATTTTTTCGTCGACTGTGGATCCCTATGACTATCCTTTGAGATGGTGGGAGGTGAAGCCTTTGAAATATGCGTGAGTAATTAAATTCTTTAAATTTTCCAAATCAAGCATTCCTAGATAGATAATCATAATCAATTTTATAATTTTTTCACAAACATTCTGAATTTATCATTGAATTTATCCTTGAATTTGAATGTCGAAAGCTGTCGAATATTTATGTCATATTCACTTTTCCATTATTCGATAGTAGCAACATTTAAATATACAAATTTTATCGGGAAAAAAAATGTGGAACAGTTGTTTTTTCTTCCTATAAACTATTATTTTGCAAAAGTCTTAACTTCAAAAAATCTGCATCGGAAGGAAATCTATTTATGTATCAAAATTACCTCTCACCCCCTTCACAACAACAAAAGCCAGAAATGGGCAGGACGATCAGAGCATGAAAAAGCTGCCAACTTTGGCACGAACTATTATTCAACCCTGAAAAATCGATTCGAGGGTTTTCCGGGACTCGTTTTCAAGGAGTCAAGTATGCCGAGAGTTTTGCATTACTTGCTCGCTAATCACGCGACCCTTTCTTATAAAAAGTCTAACGAGATTCAAGAAATTCATTCAAAGTAGATTATTCAGTGTGTGGTTTGGCAAGCGCCGATCGAAATCACTTTAATCTTGAAAAAGTCTTGTTTAACCTTGTGATTTTTTGCTCTCTCGGATGAAGAAAAATAATTGATGAGAACTTGTTCCGTTGCTTGAGACAAATCTATTTTGTCAGTTCGCAATCAAATTGGATACAGATAAAAAATGGTATAAATTTTGGTAAAAAATGGTAAAATTTTTATCTACAGCAAATCCCATTGGCAGAATTAAATGTCTCCATAAAATAGATTATCAATTAATTTTCGGTTTAAGAAGAATAAAAAAAAATCTTCAGTTACGTAATTATAATTCGCATACACAGAAAAATATTCTCGTGGAACACCAGATTTGAAAATGGAATTTAATCCTCAGAAAAATTATTCTATCTCTCTAGATTCCGAGATAGTGTCAAAAAAACATGTCACATTTATTTTGTGATTTTTTAGACGTAAATTACATAGACAGTCTTTTAATTTACATTTGTCTAAGTCACAATTTACGGTTTTAAAATCCTAATTTCAGTTTTCAAATCATCATTTACGATTTCCATAAAAATAATGGACCAAAAATTAATCTTATATTGTTATATTTACACTGGGATGGAGAGAATATTTTTACGACAGAAAATTCCGAGAAGTATAAGGCATTTGTTTATGTTTTATTTCAATTTAGACCAAAGGGATTTCTCTGAACGGACTCTGAGTGCATTGGACCAAAGGTCCAGGGCCTCGTGTCCAGTTCTCTCCTTACTGAATCCCTCCACGAAATTGGACAAGAGTAAATATATCTTATGTCCTAAATATATTATTCCAATTACCCATTCCCAATATGACAAAAATCACGTAAACAATTTCAAAAGCGTAAATGACATTTGCCAATTTCGTGTTTCACGCGAGTATTTATCTGCGTCTACATTTTAACAAAATAAATCAGCATAATTTCCAATTATACACGAATCTTGTGCACTATCTGTTTTACCCAATCAACGATACCACGGAATATCCCAAAATCAAACTGAGAAAGACCCGCAATACCAATAAAATATCGATTCGCACTCGCCGATAAGCTGCGAAATAATTCGCCAAACGTATGTGTACACACAGCGAGAATGGAATCACACGCGGCATGAATCGCGTGTTTGCACCTGGATGGTGTCATGCCGTCTGGCTGCCTATACACCATCTATAACGTGACATGCTGCCCGGTTATCCACAAACCCGGGTGATTCAAAGCGGATGGAGATTGCCTGTCCGCGAGTTTACGTGCTCACCGAAGTTCCTCGCATGATTCCCGTGGCTACGACTGTTTCGCGAGAAACGCGGGAGGTGTTGGACTAAACGAAAATTCGCCGTTACCTCTTAACACTCGAATCATTTGGGTGGAATCACCGTCAGCGCTCACTCCCGGATACTTTCTTGAAGAGCATTGTGACAATTGTTTGGTGATTTTAAGTGAAGAAGTGATTGTGAAGAAGTTTTGGCGCAGTTGAAGATGATTCCACCATCTGGGGACGGATTCTGGGCGACAGTTGAGCTACTGGTACGAGCCATTCCGGATGTGGTCAGAGTTGAGCGCTTCAGTGATGATATTGAGGACTGGTTGGAGACAGTTGCGAATAAAGTGAAGATGCTGCGGGAGAGGAAGAGGAGAATGCACAAGAGCTCTCAGAACGAGGAGGAGATTTACCCGGAATATTGTTCCATCATTGACTGCAGGTATTTCATAAATTTCAGTTCGAATGATCGCGGGATGCCAGCGATAAAAAATACAATCCTGACGAAGTTGTGATAAAAGTTACGTATCAGTCAACCTATTGAGTGCCAGAGGTCTCAAGCCTAATTATTGATAAATTATGATGAAAAAATAAACACAGTAAATGTTACGGATTCCACACTTTTCCGAAGAATTGGGACAAAATTTACAATTTGCTAGCACAGATTATTTAACTGCTCTATTCACGACGGATAAAGAGACATTATTCCCCGTATTCGTTGCCTACTTTACCTTTCGTGGCGATAGAAGGGAAAGAGAAATCTCGTCTGAAGGGAAAATTCAGCCCCAACATTTTTTTTACCAACTGACGACAGCGCCTGAACTAAACTGAGACCCGGAGCTGTGAGTAAGGCAGGGCGCAAAACTGAATTGGAACCAGTCTCTGTAAGTTAAACAGGGAGCGGACGAGAACGTCGATAACGGGAGGACATGGCTAACAGTGAGATCAACCCGCAACTTTCAACTCTCACTCTCGCCCGAGATGAGAGTTGAGAGTTCAACCATCCAAAACTGTCAAATCTAAATTTGAGTTAAGAGTTCAAGTCTCTCAACTCGTAACTCGAGTTTAAAGAGATGAGCTTTCATCTCTCAACTGGAGTTTAGAGGGTTGAACTGTTAACTCGAGGTGAGAGTTGCGTTCTCAACTCTCAATTCGAGTTGAGAGTTGAACTCTCAACTCTTGAGAGTTGAGAGTTTAGAGAGTGGAACTCTCTACTCTCAACTCTCACCTCTCAACTCAAGTTTAGAGGGTTGAACTCAAACTGGAGTTGAGAGTGCATTCTTAACTCTCAACCCAAGTTTAGAGATTTGAATTCTCAACTCTAAATTTTCAACTCTAACCTCGAGTTGAGAGTTAAAGTGAAGAAGTAGACTTGAGAGTTGAGAGAGCCGAGCTCTCTACTCTCAGCTCTCAACTCTCAACTCGAGTTGAAGACTGAGAGTTCATCTCTCTAACTTTAAACTCTCATCGAGGGTTCATTGGAGCGGTTTTACATTCGATAAATTTTACATCAATCCCATGTTGAAAGCTTCATTTGAATACTCATGCGAAATTTTCAATCGTTCTCCTATGAATATAAGTATCAGCCACGTGCCGTAATAAAATAACTTCTGATCAACTTCTAACATTGGATAACCAGGTACAAACGAGATATTACAATTTAGTAATTTCCACTGGGGAAATGGAGCTACATTCGCCCACAAGAACAGGCCGTAATCCGAGATTTCAGTTAACCGCATATACGGCAGTTATAGAGCTTATGGTAACTCCACCATAAGCCTCCACATTCCTCGAAACTAATAGGCGTTGCAATTGAAGGAAGTCAATTCGAAATTACACCACCAGTAACTTTACCCGATAACATTATCAAATTTACACATGAGCAATTTGACTTGATATTGGGGGAGTGTTTTCACGAAGTGCGAGCGTCAGAGAGAAAGAGCGAGAGAGAGAAAGTGACGACGTGAAGGATAACACCCGAGGTCTTTAAAAGGATCAAGAAAACGAGGAAATTCAGTTTGAGAACGCTACTTGTGAAATACAGAATAGGACAGACGTGGGTGGTATTATTATAGGGCAGCGAAGTGTCAAGGTTTTTCGGGGGCTGGGCGAACCCCTTTCATAGCCATCCGCTGACCGAATCAGCTGTTGATTGGCTGAGGGGGAAGTTGGAGAAAAATTTCCGAATAAATTGAGTAATTCTCGACTGGAATTAAAGTACGAGACAAGTAGTGAATTTTTTCGCTCCGGCCTTCGCAATATTTCCTGAATGATGTTGCTGATAACCATCTGACATTTTTATTTTACGTCTCTCTTTCTTTTTTTTCATGGTATTGGTCTATTATTGAGCGAAATGTCATCAAATTTTTTTTACTGCTACAGTTGTTGGTGGTGTGATGCAACTAAATCTTCATGAACTTTCTATGTGGCGGCAAATTTCAATGGATTTAATAACTGACTCGATAATTCCCGATTACATACTCACTACAGCTTGCTCAGTAATTATCCAATTCGATGATTATTAACTGCCTCCCACTCCCTACCTTTGCATTGATCGGTGTCTATTGGTTTTAGCATCCACTTTCTAATGCGCAATGATCCCCTCATTAACGGCCTCTCATTAATTTACTCATTTGCTAATATTGGATCAACTGTCAAAATTACCAAAGTACAGAGTGAAATTTCAATTTTAGTCACATGATGTGTTCACCACAAAAATTATACACTTGTGACAATTTGTAATTTATGATTAATGTGATTAATAACTACAAAATTAATTCATTAAATGGCCGACCGTAATGGTTAGGCTGGCGTGGTGTTCCTTCAATTATGGTTATACTCTTTTTTTTTTTTATACACAACAGCAAATTCCGCATCCTTTTTTTTAGAGTACTTTATTTTTCCACCAAAGGAAAAAATATTTAAGCAACACATATTACAACATTCCTGAGGAAGGGAGAAAAAAAATGATAAATCAAACTTAATTATATAATTAAGAAATATTTTATGAACTCAAGAGCCTCTACGGCCGCAGCTCACAAAAAAATGTTATGCCATAGGTGCCCGTAATCACGCGATTTTAACCTCGCTTCGCTCGGTTAAATCCCGGATTACGGGCACAATGACGTAAGATATTGTATGGAACTTGTGCGTAATGGTATTTTTTGGCTCGTGAAATTATAATACTCGCCTTCGGCTCGTATTACAACCTCCCACGAGCCAAAAACACCATTACGCACATGTTGCATAATAAACTATTTTTTTACCGAAAGAATTTTTTTTATACTAGTTTGTAAGGTTGTAAATACGTAAATATTAATTGTTAAAAATAAAAAACTTGGTTAAGCAAATAAAAAAGCAGAAAATACACTCCAACCGCTTTGCTCAATATTGTGAAACCTCCTACTTCTCCAGGCCATTATGCGGTTATTCGGCATTCAGAACTTTTCAAATTTATGAAATGCAATCATTAAAAAATTACCAAAATTGCCAACGTTCCGAGTGGTAAATACACTCCTCATCAGGGTAAACTTCTTTATTAACATCAAACTATGGTGTCTAACCATTTCTAAATAATCTCTCCTGGGATTAAACATTCTGAGAAATTTTGAACACACAACAAAAACACGTGATCTCCATCCTAACAAAATCTTTTGTGTCATTATTTGCTACAAATTATGTGTCTTTGCTAGTAAAAGTCAAATCAAATGTCAAAATAAATACTAATACCGGTCAGTCTAGATACACTATTGTCAGTCTAGACTGACAATATATTGTCATTGGGTAATTTTTAAATGATTGCATTTCATAAATTTGGAAAGTTCTGAATGCCGAATAATCGCATAATGGCCTGGAGAAGTAGGAGGTTTCACAAAAAAAGAGCAGGTGAGGTGTTGCTCCGGCGGACATCCAAGCTAAGCAGCGTTGAGCTGGGTTAGTAGTTGGATGGGTGACCGCTTAGGAAGATCTCGCTCGGACAAAAATTACGGGCGGTAGGCACGGTGCAGCGGCTTGGTGTATTCATCTACTATCCTACTGACCAGTCCGTTCCCTCGGTTTTTAGAGGTGGGAGGTATGGATATGAGTGGGGATTCGATAAAGTGGGGGGTATGCCATGAAGGGAACGGACTGGTCAGGCCAACCGTAGTCAGTGTGACAGATGAATACATTAGGGCACTCTGCACAATCGGCCGGCTGTGCAACTGGGGTTTTACATGGTTTCCCGTGCAGTCCTACCTCCCAATGGGGCACAGCTAAGAGTAAGACGCCCATGATACCGCAGATAATAAGGAGAGGAAAAGTGGGAGGGAGAGGCAGGCTAGAGGAGAGGTTTCAAATCGAAAAAATGTGGAACAACCAATTTATTAGTGCGAATGAATAATTTTTTGAGTTTGCAAAATAAAGTGAAATAAAATTTGGAAATTCCTTTCAATGATGGTTTTATTCCTTTCTTCAACTCGTTAATAAAGATATATGGGACATTTGAATAATCTCACTCTTTACGATGAATTTATTTACTACATTTGAACCGGCTCTCATTGAAGCAATCTCTTTTCTTCATTTTTATTTGCAGAATGTGTTTTTAAGAGAGATAAATTCACTCGACATGCCAGCAGGTTATTGTAGAAAATATGTCTACCATAACAAACTAATCAGATTTTACATCTTCACATGTAACTCAGGCGATGACAGCCCCAGGAAGGTCTAATAACTTTTTCAGTACACTAGGAGCACACAAGGACATAAATAATACAATTCTCTGAAGTGACAAACTCAATCTGCGTGGGGACTCGAAATCTGAGTGTTCATCCACTCATCTATAATTCTGAAGCAACAATTACGAGTTGTGATGGAAGTGGCGAAGTTGGCGTGATTCTCTCAAACGAAAGTCCTCCGAAGTTCCCGGGAGGGATGACTACACTTGCGAATGAATTTAATAAAAAAAAACCTAGAAAAAAATCATTCAGTCTTTCGCTACTTCTATTTTTTCTAATAAAATATTCAACAGAAAGTGAATACACGGAGAGAAATATCCAACAAAAATTACGAAACAATTCCCATAATCTGCTTGCGTAATTATTTTTCAACTAATTTCTACAGGAATTGAATAGAGTAAATCTGTAACGTATAAGTCACGTAATGTCTCGGGAAAGTGGAAAATCTATGGATACCACCAGCCACTCATTGATTATCAAGTTTCCAGTGTCTGCATGAAAACCCCACCATATCGCATATGTACCATGTGCTTTATTCCAAGGGAATGATATTCCAAAATCGATACTCGATTTCTCGTGCCTCTGCACTTACCTCTGATCACGCCACATTGGGGCAATATCAGTTTGAGTTGAGTTATAGACATCACGATGCATCTGAATGCGTGTACATCAAGCAGGGAGAGCGAGGGTGGGGACTCTTGGCATGAAAATTTCATCATTCAATAAAGAACTTACCGTTCGTTCCTTGGAGACAGCCAATTCGAGCAGTCGTACATATGAATAACTTACGAGTTTCCTATTTTCGTTGGACGGCAAATTTCCGTCGATGAAAATAAAATTTGCAAAACTTTTTTGCCGATTAGCATTTACAACCGCCCTCGGTCTGTGCGGGGCATGCTCTGATTTTTTCCTTCAAGAATGGCCCCTCAAGAAATAAAAACTTTTTCGTCCCTCGGAATTAATGATTTAAATAATTCCCCGGAAAAATCCAATGATCAATAATAACCAGCCCCTGAAACCCAAAAAACCCCCGCAAATTCCATTAAAATCCCATTGATCCTCCCTCATCGTTCCGAAAATACCTCAACAGAGAAAAAAACTTCATTTCTATTCACCTTCGTGTTGCCTCTATAAATGAATAAACCCATTGACACTATCTCGTCGTCTCCTCTTCCAGCCATCACCTCCTGACCGTGTAATTTTTTCCCCCCCCCCCCCCCCCCCCTCATTAACGCCCCTCGTGCGGACAATTTGTCGGAACCAACACAGCACCAGCATCGGCTCTCATCTAACGAAAACAAAAGCGACAAGAGGACTAGTTGCTAGGGGGGGTGGAGGAAGAGGAGGAGGAGGTGATGGTACACACAATTCAGTCAAGAACTGAAGGACCTTGGGTCTCTCTCTGCCGCACGCGGGAGCGCATAAATTCCTCCCTGCCCCAGCTAAACCAAATAATCGATACTCGATCGTCCTTCCCTATGTCCCACATTCGTTGAACCTGTCCCACTGGCATGCACTCACCATTACGCCTGCATTATCTATTTTTTTTTCTTCTCTATTTCTCTTCTCGTTGTGTCACGCTCAGGAAACTCAAACAGACGAACATTTCCAACGATTTCATTTCTCATTTTTTTTCACGTGTTTTTTACTCATTTTTTTTTCTATTCCGTACTCTGCACTACCATCAAACCCTCTCTCCCTCCCCTTCATCCAATTTTTTCCCCCCTTTACTCCACTTCCTCCATCAAAAAACTCCTCGGCATTTGGTGCATACTCTGCCTATTTTTACGCTATTCAATTGCAAATAAATATTCAGTCGTAAGAGGTTCGTACAGTCGTAAACATGGTCGACCTTCACGAATTTCTCATTCTCGCATTTTGGTAATAACTGGGGATAATTGTTAATTAAAAAATAATAAGAAATAAAAGTAAATGCTGCGGCGTTAAAAAAATTTGACTGTTGTTTTACGATTTGTTTTTTTCTATGATCGTTCCAATTAACTTTAATTGGCATTCACTGATGAAGGACCCAGTCTCTTCAATGGGCATATTTTGTATTGTGGAGTACTCAATCAATTGTCGCCAACAATCACACTTATTTAGTCTGCACGTTCTCCCTAATTATCTCGATTGAAAGGATGTCACTCAATGAATTGCGGATATTTTATTAATTAAGGATGGTAAATTTAAAGGATCTGGGCACGAATATTATTCTCGATCAATGTCAACTGGTGTATCACCCTCTGAGAAAATAGATAAATAAAATAAACTGTGTACCACCGTGAAGCAGAAGGCGTTGGATGAATTATCGGTCTTTCCACCCTAATAACTTCCGGGATACATATTTGCCGATAAAATAACATCAATTACGTACGTGGTGGCTACGCGCGCTCCCACTTCGCTGTTTTCTCATTATTATTATTTTTTTCATTCTCAGGTTAACAAGTTTCGCCGGAATTTCAGAGAAACACTTTATCATTACAGGGTTTTATTGTCGAGGATTTTAATTGGAATTTTATAAAATTTTGTAACATTTTCCATTTTATATTTCTACTGAACTAGCAAATATCAAGTTTCGGTAATGAAATATTAGTAAGAGATTAAGAAATCAATGGAATCCGTGAATTCCTGCTCAAGTAGTAGATGAAATTGTCTTCTTCTGGAGCATTACAAATGCATTAGAATTATTCGCTCATGTGGATGAAGAGGAAAAATTTAGGAGGAATTAATGTTCCGTTATATAATCGCGAGTATTTTAGCTGCTCCGGCAAAATTACCGTCTCACTTCAGTAAAATATGTTAACTGTTTTCGAAAGGTTAACGAGGGGTAGGATAAAAATTATCCAACCACTCAGAGAAATTTGTTGACTACTTAATAAAAATTCCGCAACTTCTCAGTAAAATTAGTTTACCTCTCACTAAAAGCGGTCTGGACGGATGCATAATTTATCCTAAACTTCAAAAATTAACCCTCGTTGTAGTTCGAAACTGATGACATCAATATTCACCGAAAAAATGGACAGATTGTGAATTTCCAACTGTTCAATTTTTTTTTAATTTCCACTGAACTTAAATAAAATTATTTTTTTTCCGCAAAAGATCTGTCATTCCCATCGACGCAATAAAATCTCAAATTAACCAATTCTCCTGCTCAACACCTAATTCGAGTGGCTTCTGCCGAAAAATCCTCATAAACCTCCCCAAAAATTCCAATTAATCTCCACGAGTTCCTCCTCTCCCGAATTACAACTTTCCTCCGCCCACCTGGTGTGTTTATTATGCATAAAATCCCGAATGAAACCCAAACTACTAAATTCAAGCAATTCACTAGCTCAACTCTCGCGTGTACTTGCAATTCAAGAGTTTACAGTGTTATTAACGTACATTAAAGTCGATTACAACTTGAGGATCAATTTCGAGTAGTTTATAATTTCATCTTTGGCAAACTTCATTTCCTTCGGAACAACTCAACATTCGAGGCTCGACGGTCCGCTGGAGTCCTTCACTCGTCGTTTAATCATCAGCACATCAATCAGCGCCATCAGTAAGGTCAGGAGGCGTTAAATGCAGCGTAAACGCATCGAAAACTAGTCCTGTCATACAACTCCGGAGATAGTTTTACCACCCTCTTGCCACCCTCACGGCCTGGCGGCCCGTTAGTCACGAAACCTTATTTCACGTGATTTTCTATTCATACCTGGCTCAGTCGGGCTCAGAAGTTCGTCGAATGTGGAGTTGCTTGATAAAACTATCGATAAATCGGTATCAGCCTGTTTTGGTGAATTTTTATATCCTCTCCAGTGACGAAAATCCATGGAATTCGATATTTACGATCGAAGTCTATGGGTTTATCGTGGTATAAACGCAAGGAGTCAAATCGCTGATGGGGAGATACAATCGTTCGGCAAATGACGTAAGCTAGCGAGAGCGGGGCAATATGGACTGATTTTTATTGTAGCGAGATCTTTTTTTGTGGGTCAGTTGACGGAGCGTCTCGTGCTGACATTGAATGAAATGTTTTTCTGTTTTTATATTTTTTTTGTTCAGTCGTATTTCTTTATTTAAGAGAAATCGATTTTGAATAATATAAAAACAAGTACCAACTTGATAATATTCGGTACGTTATATTTTTTGAAAGTAGTCATTTTATTTTTAATTCGACAATAAATTTTTTAGCACGTGTCTCATGAGGTCAAATGTATTGTTACAGCTTCAGCAATCCCCCAGTGAGATCCAAGCTGGAGATGCTGATGGGCAGCAGTGTTGTCAGGCTCACGGACCGCAGGTACATGCTGAAGCTCATGGCGAGAATACGACAGGATTACGAGAGCCGGCAGCAGGGGAGGATTGAGGAGAGGAAGGTAACGTTAGTAGAGAGTAAACGAATTGATTAAAATTTCATTCGAAAATTCTGGAGATTACTTCAAATTTTTTTTTAATCATCACGAATTCTCCATATTCAAAATGCTATTGGAGTAGGCTCTCCAAAAATTAGAACGTCCTATATTATTTATTTATGACAGAGTCATTCGAATCGAATGAGGCATATTTTCTTAATGTGCAATTAGAAATGCTGTAAATAAAAATTCGTTCAGTGGGATTTAATTGAATGAATTCCATCTCCATTGTTTTTTCTTAAATTTCATTCCTCAACGCAACTTTACAAATCAAGGTGTATCACTCCCGGGATTCCCACTGAATTCCCGAGCGTGTAGTGCGAGTCAATGCTGTGCTCATCCCAAGTGGTTCAATCCCCGCGTCTAAAGGCCAAACTCGCGGTAGCGTTCATAAATAAAAAAATTTCTTTCCCAAGGAGAATCATAGCAACAATATCTGTCATATCATAACAACCCCCACCAGAAACTTTTGAAGGAAATGTCGAGTTTCCTTTATTTTTTATTTTTCTCTGAGAAATCTCAACGCAACAAAAGTTGTTCTTTGGATTTTTAGATATTTTGAATTGAAACTGTAATTATTAGACTATGGGTGCCAGTGAGTCAATGAATTGAGATTTAAATTTTGAATTTTCGTTTCAAATGAAACCATCCATCCCCGAATATCCAGTCTATTAAAATGAAATTGAATTAGTTAAATATTTAAAAAAAGTTCTCGTTTCTATAAATTTTTATGGCATACACTGGTGAACATTTCGCGAAAATTGGGTAATAAATTCCTGTGAGATTCCTCGAAGAAATATTCAATAAACATTGCCAGCAAAAAGACCTGGGAATTACGTTTCCAAACGTAATCTGAGAACGAAGGGCAATTCCGTAAGTGTCAATCGTCACATAAACTCTACGATCGGTGACGTAAAAATTATTGATCTGTTCAGGGCCTCATGGCTAGCCAAATTCCTCTGGGTGGTTGGATAATTTTTATCCTACCCCTCGTTAACTTTTAGTAAATAGTCAACATATTTTACTGAAGTGAGACGGTAATTTTCCCTGAGAAGTTAAAATACTACGCGATTATATAACGGAACATTAATTCCTACTGAATTTTTACACTCCATGCACATGAGCGAATAATTCTAATGCATTTGTAATGCTCCAGAAGAAGACAATGAACATTGAGATTTACATTTTGAATTTTGGTTTCAAATGAAACCATCCATCCCCGAATATCCAGTCTATTAAAATAAAATTGAATTAGTTAAATATTTAAAAAACGTTCTCGTTTCTATAAATTTTTATGGCATACACTGGTGAACATTTCGCGAAAATTGGGTAATAAATACCTTTGAAATTCCTCAGAGAAATATTCAATAAACATTGCCAGTAAAAAGACCTGGGAATTTCGTTTCCAAACGTAATCTGAGAACGAAGGGAAATTCCGTAAGTGTCAATCGCCGCGTGATTCCTACGATCAGTTCCGTAAAAATTATTGATCTGTTCGGGGGACAGAGGGGGACCTTACAGAAGAATTACGTGACTTTTCTGTATTTTTTCGGCGACAAATCCGAGAATTTCCAGAACATTCCGAATTATTCTCTTCAATTTCTGTAGAAATTGCCTGTAAACAATTTACACCCTTAAATGACGTGAATTATTCCGTAATTTTTATTGAATATTTCTGTCCACGCAGCTCGACTAGAAATTTTCAAAATGGAAATTAAAGCTTCCACAAGTCCCCATCCATTTTTTCGCGCTAGGAACTCGCGATTCCACCGAGCGAGGCATGAGTGCAGAACCATGTAGTGCGAGTCAACGCTACGTTCATCCTAAGTCTTTCTCTCCACCCACCAAAAGGCGAAACCGGTGGTGAAAGCCTCATATAAAAAAAAAATATGATTCCCAAGGAGAATCATAAAACTGACGTTATATCATAAAACCCCCACCAGTGGAAGTTTGATGAAAATGTCAAATTCCCTTTATCTCTTATTTTCTTCCAAGAACTCTCAACATGTAGGTCGAAAATAAATAGACCTCGTAGTGAGGGGAAAGGGTAGATTGAAATTTTTTGATATCTCCACGAGCCCATTCTCCGCGGAGTCTCACTGTTTTTGTTCGTAGGAAATAATCGAAAAATAAATTGAAACGTCTATTCTTTTTTCCCTGGGAAGCAAAGCCCCCTCTGGCTTTTCGCATTAATTCTCCACATGATCGACTTAGCATTAAACTTAACAAGTTCGCTTCGTAAATCGATACAATCCAATATTCCTGGTCTATCATTTGTCATTACTACAATGGACTTTTGAAGAAAAACAATAAAAAAAAAATGGCGACCAGGTAAATATGAGTCAGCGGTGAAGGAAGAGGATCTTTGTTTCTGTTTTTTTTTCTTCTCGAATCGATGAAATAGTTTACTCTCCTCATTCTCGTTATTTACTTTTGGCTATTGGTTTTGTTGGGGGAGAGGACACTCGCCCGGATGACGGCGAATTTAAATAGGATTGTAATGGATAGGAAAATGTGTATTGCATGAGAGCCGGCCGTTTTACGGCTCCCCCCACCCACCGGGGCCGATGACGGGCCTTGGCTACCCGCCATTTCGATGCACAGGGCAATCTCAAGCCCGATGACTAAGTGAAACGGTACTTTAAAGTACTTTATGAGTATACTCTGATCGCGTGTCGCTGCTGACACGAAGCCAACTATCCGTGTGTGGCCTTACGCTGCGACTCTATCGCCGTGGGCAGAATGTTCGTGCGGGGGATAGGCGGCAGCGGCGAGAGGGGCAGGTTGCGAATCGGTGATAGACAGGGAGACACGGCAATTGGACAGTTGCGCGGCGCAGGGGGAATCCCCGGCGTTTGTTTATTGCGGCAGATGCCAGGGAATGCACGAGATTTGAATTTTCACTTGTTTATTCGAGATATTCTAGGGATTTAAGGGATTACAAGAGTTTCCAAATTTCCGGAAATGGATTTCTCGAAAATTTTTTTATTATACGATATGTTTTGAATATTACGCAGGAATTTAACAATGATCCGAGTAAAATTCTAAAAGATACGGCCCTCAGAAATCCCTCCCATGCAGACCACGTCTGCCCAGCGACTGAATTTAATCCCGTTTTTCTTGAAACTATCTTTTTTAATCCGGAGTCGCAATTTCTCAACAAATTATGAACTGATCTTCTTCAAATTTTGTACACTTCTTCACTGTAATATTCTCTCGTTGTTGAACACAGGACTTTTTTTCTATTATAACTTATTGCTCAAGGGCTCATTCAGTGGCAAAAATTGATTAAAAACTGGAACTTTTTTATTCACATCTTCACCAAAAATCGAAATTTTAATTTTAATTTTTTTCCTTTCTGTAACGGCGAGCTGTAGGCTTCTACTAAAAGACAATGTTCGGTTTTTTTCATTTCGGATAGAGTCGTCATGAGTTATCTTGACTACGCCGAGGGAATTTTTTTTCTGAGGCATCACGGGTAGTAACGTCCCAATGGCTGAATTTTCAATTTTTTTCAATGAAAATTTGACAAAGTATTCCACAAATATATATATTTAATGCAGTAACTTGTTTGAATAAAAAATTGAATTCAAGATGAGAAAAAAAAATGGTAAAAATAGGCTTTTTTTGAGTCTGCGAAATCCGTGTGCGTTTATATCGTTATTTTTATGTATAAATTTATTTAAAAATAAACACTTGAAAAAATGTATATATTGTGAAATATGTAGTTTTTTCCAATGAGCTGGCATTTTATAGATAAATTTTAAATAAAATATCAATTGACTGGAGAGAAGTTTAATCATTCGAGTTTTTTTATTGATGATTGAGATAATATATTCAATTTATTTTTCACCAGATATACAGGAAAACCAGAGTTTTTAAATTTAATTAGAATGCTTAATTCCCAATAAATTTGTCACAATTTTCCCTGTTTTCTTTTCATTATATCATAAATACATCTCGGAATTATGTTTCTCCACAAGTGAATGGATAATAACCACCTGCTCCTCAATTCTATATCTTGAATGCAAAAGCTGTAGGAGTACCTCCAGATTGCTCCTCGCAAATGATATGCATACGTAATCGTACAATATTCCAAATCGTGGTCTGCATGCATACTAAATCCTTATGATTTTAATCAGTGAAATTCAACCTGAGCCATTGGACAATAGATTGCCCCACCTACAGACTCCCACTCGGTCCCAGTAATGTCCGCCCAGTCGACTGACCATCCATCGTGGCTCTAGCTATTACAACTCCCTTCCCAGAAACCATTTAACCCCGAATATTTTTTCCGTTACGCGACAATTTAATTAATCAAATATGCAAAACTTGTCCTCGTTTCTATCAACTTTTAGGGCGTACATTGCTCAATATTTTGAAAAAATTAAGTAATGAGTTCGTTTGCATTTTCAATATTGCGCATTTGGAATCAATTCAATTTTCCATCGTTCATGAAATCTCCTATTTAGCTTAAAAATTCAGGATAATTGAATTTTTCGTTTTAGACTATCATTGAAATGTTAAAATCATCTTCGGGTAATTTTCGACTCGATGAAAATTGAAGACAGTTGGCACCAGAATTCTCAACAAATCAACCAATTAATTTTTTTTTTAATTTTTAATTTATCAATTAATTTTTTTTAAACCAAAAATTCAAACTCCGATAAGTTTCCATTTTTTTCCTGTGGTATAAGCTGCCGGAAATATCTATCAGAGTGACGTAGAACTGTCGAAAATTAAGCGATAACTTTCTTAGAATTTTCAGTCTCGTGAATTTAAATTCAGTTAAATTTAAAATCAAACATGAAATCCCCCATTTAACTTGAAAATTCATTCATAATTGAATGTTTAATCACAGATTATTATTGCAATTTTAATGTCCTCTTGAGTTTTCAATTCGCAGAATTCTCACCGAATCAATGAATTAATTTTCAGAGACAATTTGTTTTTGAAATTACGAAGAAACTGCCACTCTACGCGAATTTCCGCGCAGGGAGTGGAAACTAATTTTCATTTCATTTTACTCTGTGCCCTCTAAAAGGGTGAAAAGTGAATTTCATCCAATTAATCAGACAAAAACGTGACACCCATGACGTAATAAATCCCTATGTATATAGAAGAGTGGATTAATATTCGATAGGGGTGAGATAGTATGGGTTACGTACATCATTTACTCCCATTTTGACGAGTATAAAGGTGATGTTAACACCCACGCCATTTATTCCTTGTCAATTCTCCGGTTCGCAATGTTTTTCTCGCCAATTGCACTCAATACAATGTGTCGCCTTACCGGCGCCCTTTCCTGGCGCCTCACGTCATTTCTTTCTATATCAGCGAACACTCCCTTCACCAGAACGTCATCATCAAAATAACGCTCTGTATTTGCAGCAGAAAAATTTTCTAATTGTTTAATTGGGAAAATATTGGATTCTAGATTTGTGCCCAGGTACACAATTCACCCTTCACAAGTTTTTTTTAATATTTTTGGATTTAGGAAATAGCCATTGATTTGTTGCTGTGGGATTTTTTCATATTATAAAGAGGAGAGGGCTTCCTCCCCCGGGGACTTTCTCTGTGCGGGTTTTTCGAACATTACATCTGGTGACCAGAGAGGCTGAAGATGAAAAAAACCAAGAGTTCGGATAGGGGAGGAAAATGATATTGCCCTCTTGGATTGAATGTGCCCTGGGCATCACTAGAAAATATCCCTTTTGGTTAGCTCATGACGAGCATCTTCGAGGGAAGTACCTTTTCACTGTCTCCAGTGAAAACTGAAATTTAATAATAATATTCAGTTTTAAAATACAAACGAGTGTTTTCCTCACTTCTACCCTCAGACTCCAATAGGAAACTATTTTTTCATCACGCTGTGTCGGAAAAGTGCTTTTTCGACACATTGAGATGAAAAATATTGTTCGTAACACGTGAAAAAAGTGGTTTTTGACTCGTGGGCTTATATCACTCGCCTTCGGCTAAACCATTTTTTTTTTCACTTGTTACGAAATATACTATTTTGAAACAATGTATGCAAAGTGAGGGTTTGCGCAGGCAATAGTATATTTCCCACCTAGGGAGGAAAAGTAGACAAGATGTCCTCAAGCGCACAATTGCGACCCGAGTCACAGGCGAGCGTTGTAAGCACGTGTGGAATGCTTATCTGATTTTCCTCCCGAGAGTTAAATACCATTTTTTTGCCGAACTGGACGAAAATGATCGTTTATAACCGAGCGAAGCGAGATTAGAATGCTCACTTTCGGACCATGTAGTCGGAAAAGTAACTTTTCAGTCACTCTCCGCTTTGCGTCGAGTGACTAAAAAGTGCTTTTTCGACACATTGAGATGAAAAATATTGTTCGTAACACGT
>JAPYZM010003656.1:0-11396 GCA_030522845.1 Psyttalia concolor
TTCACCTAGAGTTAGTCAACAGGCAAACCACAGATGCCTTCATTGCAGCCTATAAGAGATTCACCGGAAGACGTGGTATTCCAGCCGTTATGTACAGCGGCAATGCCACCACCTTCGTCGGAGTTGCAGAAGTCCTAGATAAGATCTATCACCAAGCATCGAGAGAAAATCAACACATCCAGGCTGTCCTTGCCACCAATGGAACCAAGTGGAGTTTTATATCACCAAGGGCACCCCATTTTGGAGGCAAGTGGGAAGCAGCTGTGAAATCAACAAAATACCACCTCAAGAGAGTCCTAGGAACAATGCAACTCACCCACGATGAACTCAACACAGTACTGATTCAAATAGACGCCTGCCTAAACTCCAGGCCAATCTCTACAATGTCAGACGATCCAGAAGATCTCCAAGTACTTACCCCAGGACACTTCTTGATCGGTAAACCTCTCCAAGTGATTCGAGAACCATCAGTCATCAATCAGAACCCCAACAGAATGCAGAGATGGAATTTAGTGACACAAAAAATTCAACAATTCTGGTCGAGGTAGTCACAAGAATGCCTTCAACGATACCAGTCCATCTCCAAATGGAAAAACCGTCAACAGAACATCAAGGTTGGTGACATGGTATTGGTTAACGCGGATTATCCACCAGCCACGTGGCCAATCGCACGAGTAATGGCGACACATCCAGGAGCAGACGGTCTCACAAGAGTCGCAACAATCAGAACCAGTAAGGTTGAAGTGTCAATCAGCAAGCTATGCATTCTACCATCAGATCTACCAGAACCAGAGCAACTACCAGAGGCAGATCAACAAGACGAGCAAGGAGACGTCCAGGATCCACAGGAATGAGAGATAAGAATCATTTTTTCTCCTTAAAATTATTTTGACAAATGATACGTCTCTCACCTTGTCTTCCTCCCCACAGCTATCGTTATCAACAAGCAGCTCACCAGACTTAAACATCACCAGCAAGACATCAACGAGAGGAAATTGACGACCGCAAATTCTCCAATTTGATTCACCATCTCAGATGATGAATGCCCCCGGAATGTTTGAAATGCTATCGGCATTTCCAGAATTCACGGTCGAAAATTCGGTCAACTCCGAAAATCGTCAGGACCCATCGGGTCAACGGTCGCTAAGACCCGGGAAAGACGCTCAACGAATCCGTCGTGGTCGTTAGTCCTCGTTCATTTGGCAACAGTAATTCCTCAGAGTCAGTCGTTACATCAATTAGAAATTCTACGCACCGTCAGTACATCTCCGCGTGAAAATTACCTAATTTTTAGGGATAATGTCAACTTCAGTAACTCTCCTGTACCTAAGATATTTAAAATTATTATAATTAGTACTTCAATAGTGTTAAAGGTGTAAATAGTGTAAATAATCACGAGATTTCCAGAGACAATTTGTTAGTAATTCAACCAGCTTCCTATTCAAATCACTCCCCACGGCCACCCTTCAGTAAGAACCTCTCCATATATTAAACAAGATTGCTGCACAAATTTTGATATCACAAAAGTTTTCGCTCTCAAAAATCTCTCTCCTTATGTCGACTTAACCCTTCAGTCAATATGTTAATATCAAGATTGTGACTTATCTCCCTTTTCACGGTTGAAAAATGTGACTGACTTTTTTATGTCGATCAAATCCTTTGGGTAGAATATGTCATAGGATCTCTAGAATTGATTTCCGTTAAAAACTCGTTTTCGAAAAAACATCGACTTGTTACACTTTACCACTTCGCTACTGAAATATTAATGAATCCACGTGCAGTATCGAACAAACGAGATCTCATTCACCATTTGATTCATCAATGGCTTGACGGATTAGTTCATTAAGTGGTTGATTAGCAATATATGATACAATGAATCAATTGTTAAAACGGTGAATGATGTTTCATTAGTGAGTCAGTAGGTTCAAATATTGAATGATTCGTGAGGCAGGGTTTTATTCATTCCATTCATTTCACCGTTTAATGAAAGAAATTTACAGTTTTTGTGCCAATCAATAGGAGTTACAATATACCAACGACAGAGGCCGTGTGGTTGGGGTGCTGACTGGTATGCCAATGATGCGGGTTCTCTTCCCGTCACTGGCGTTCAAAATTGGTAAAAATTTAAAGTACTCTGATCTCACGTTCACTGCCGAGCGAGAGTCTCCTAAAAAGGGACGACTGTACCTGGTCAAGGTTTTCCCCTCACGATGAGGTTTTTCCATGGCCCTTGGCGATTGCAGTACAGGGGGCGGGAAGGGGGGGGGGTGGTAACGGCAAATACGTAAAAACCGGAGAGAGTATACGTGCAGGCAGCGAACATTTTTTTTACTAGTTAAAATAAATGAATAATAAATAATAGTAATAGTAGTCGTGGTCCCTGGAGAAGCGGTTGCGGCGTGTGGTGGGCAATACTGACTTTCACTTTAATCCTAACCGCTGGTTTGCCATCATCATCGCATCATCGCATCATCGCCACCGGCACGAGATGCGATCAGTCGAGCGGATTGAGAAATTTTAGGGGGGACTTTACGGTTTAGTTCCTGGCCTCATGGTGGAGACTCCAGCTCTTCAAGAATTTCGCTCGTTTTGTAAAAAACATCGTCGGCAGCTTGCGGAATTTACCCCACTCAGTAGGAGGGACGTTCCAGCCGCTCCGGGTCCAGATGGGCTTTTCGTAGAAGAGGATTACCTCGGTTCACTACCATCCGGCTGGGATTGTCACATCGTTCATCGATGGTAGCCTACTGCTTCCTTAGTCGCTGGTGGAGGGAAGAACTGTGCTACTTCGGAAGAAGGGGGATTTGTCTGGTCCGGCAAATTACTGGGTGATCACGTGCGTGAATACGCTTTATCAGCTCTTCATAGGTGTTGTCACATGTTGTGACGCTGGGGTCCATCCAGAAAAAACCCACAGCCTTAGAATCTACAACACCTCTCTTCAAATTTAGTATTGTAGAACCTGCAGCATAGTTAAGACAATTAATCAGGGTTAAGTCCAGGGAAACCTGAGGCCTATTTTAGGTCGGTTCGGTTCGTTATTGTGGCGTCGGTCCTGAACTCACGTCGCAAAGAGGCGATGTCTTTACCTTCCGAAGTGCAGGGAAGGGTAATACAGTTCGTAAATTCCCCTACGGATGTACCGTTTGCCGGAAAATGCCAGCACTCCGAAGGAAGGGATTTGCGAGGGTTAGTTGAGGGTGTGTTGAGGGTTGGAGGGGAGGGTTAGATGAGGTTGGAAGATCGGCAGAAGCGTCCTGGACCAGCGCTCTGCGAATTGCCGTGGTTCTGCCTATCTCCTCGAGTTCAAGGTCCGTTTAAGTTTTCGTTATCGTGGGTTTCGCGAATCTAGGAGTTCCCACCCTAAATGCCCTAATTTACCTACCCTAATTTACCCTAAGTCCGGGACAAGCTGCGACGTTAGGGTAAATTTAGAAAATAAGTATTATTGTTTGTTCAACGAATTGCTAAGATCAAGTTTCAGCCATTGCGATAATTAGTATAAGTTAATTCTAAGTTAGTGTAAAATTATCTCTTATTTAGTCTCTTAGTTAGTGTCCGTTATCCCATCGGGATTTGACGAGATTTGCTCTTACCTATTAAGACATAAGACATTAAGCTTCTTGAATTCAAGTTCGAATTCGAGCGTTTACTGCGCCCCAGCGCGAGTGCCTCTAGGCATCACTTGCCGAAAACGCAGGCGGCCAGACTCAATCGAGGTCTCGCTCTGGGGGGAAGTCCGCTAAACCCCGCACTCGCAGCGCCTCGCGAAGCAAGCTACCAACTAACACAGACACTGGTACCATAATAGCTGGTATCATAATAGCTTCGGTAATACGGCTAAGAAATGTGTCACAGAGTGCAAGTTCCTGGGAAACTTCAAGGAGAGTCATTAATGGCGGAAAAGAACTGTCGCTTGATATCCCGCCGTCTCTTCATCAGGGATTCAAAAACAGGAATCGAATTCCTCATCGATACTCGATAAGACTCTTCAGTTTTTCCAGCGAGACGGCCTTCAAAATCAACGAAACCAACCGAGCATCATTTGTTTGCAACGAATGGTTCTCTTATCAACACATTTGACTATCTAACACTCACGCCAGACCTAGGCCTCAAAAGAGACTTTACATTGGACTTCACAGAAGCTAACGTCTCACGCCCAATCGTCGGTGCGAATTTTCTGTGCCATTTCCACTTGGAACTTGATCTCACCGAACATTGCGTCATCGACCAATCAACTGGTCTGAGAAGCACAGGCACAGTAAAGGACATCGCTTGCTCCTCTATCAAGTCTCTCCAGTCAACTGATGTCTCGGAATGGACCGAACTTCTGAGGGAATTCCCCGACATCACGAGACCCGTTGGAAAACTCAGGGCCGCTGCCCATCACACTCTCCGCCACATAAAAACAACACCAGGTCCATCAATCTCCTGCAGATTCTGTCGTCTTGCTCCTGACAAGCTTAAGATCGCCCAAGCAGAGTTCAGCCAGATGGAACAACGTGGCACTACACGACGATCTGACAGCCCTTGGTCGTGCCCCCTTCACCTGGCCCCCAAGAAGAACGGAGAATGAAGAACTTGCAGAGATTACCGCCCTCTCAACGCCAGAACAATTCCTGATGAGTACTCTATACGTTATCTTGAAGACTTTTCAGCGAATTTACATGGCACAACACATTTTCTCCACAGTCGACCTGGTCAAGGCCTTCAACCAGATACGCGTGGCACGCCAGGATATCTAAAGACGGCCATAATAACGCCTTTTGGACTCTTCGAATTCGCCGTTCATGACGTTCGGCCTCCGCAACGCAGCCCAGACCTTATAGCGTGTGATCGACGAGCTGACACGTGACCTACCATTCACGTTAAGCTACATCGACGACATTCTGGTTTTCTTAAAGGACGCTGCGGGGCATCGCGAATACCTCCGAGCTCTCTTCAAAAAATTGAAGGAGTTCGGCCTTGTCGTCAACGTCACAGTCTTTTTTCGGTAAACCAGAGGTCACTTTTCTCGGTCACCGTATCAACGCCCAGGGAATCAAGCCACCGGGGGAGGGAGTCACTGCCATACCGAAATCCCGACGACCTACGACGGTGAAATTTCTACGTAAAAGGAGCTGCAGAAATCCTCTCTCCTCTCACTTGTTGCCTCCAAGGACCAAAACTAAAAGGCTCTCACCCTGTCGAATGGAATCCACAACTGGAGAACGCATTTAACACCGCCAAACAAGCTCTATCTAAGGCCACTTTGCTGTCACACCCCAACGTCGAAGCAGAGTGGGCCATCTTCAGCGACGCTTCAGACCAGGTAATCGGAGCTGTTCTCCAGCAGCGCCACCAGAATTCTTGACAACCTCTAGCCTTTTTCAGCCAAAAGCTCTCCACATCAATGCACAAGCACTCAACCTACGACAGGGAGTGGCATGCTGTGTTCGAGGCCGTCAAGAAATTCCGCCACATCTTCGAAGGCTGGCATGTGTCGATCTACACTGATCACAAACCTTTCATTCACGCTTCGCACAGCAGCCTGATCGCGCCAATCCCTGGCAATTCAGAAGACTCGACTTCATAGCACAGTTTTCTACGGATATTTGCCATATGGCCAGCGCCGAAAATATCGTAGCAGACACACTTTCTCGCGTTGACGCATTCTCGGCAGTCGTTACATCAGAGCTACTGTCACAAGCGCAGCAACTCGACGAGGAACTCCAACAACTCCTACGGCGCGAGAGCAGCGGCCTCTAACTTCAGAGAATCCACTTCCCTCAACAGGACACTTCACTGTTCTACGATGTCTCGTCAAAGACAGTGCGCCCATATGTTCCGGAGCCACTTCGCAAACAGATCTTCAAATCACTGCATTCTCTGGCTCATCCTGGAAAAAGAGGTTCTCGGAAAGTCGTGTCAGAACGCTACGTCTGGCCTTCGATGCAAAAGGACTGTGCAGAATGGACCAAATATTGTCTTGAGTGCCAACGCAACAAAGTAACTCGTCACTGCTCGGCGCCGTTGGCTAAAATCCAGCTCCCATCTCAGCATTTTGAGCATATCCACATAGACCTCATCTCACTCCCAGTATCGAAAGGTCATCGCTGGTGCCTGACGATTGTAGATCGCTTCACGAGGTACCCAGAAGCAGTTCCATTGGTGGATTCTAGCTTGGAAACAGTCACTCACGCTGTAGTCTACCACTGGATCTCTAGGTTCGGAGTCCCCTTGCGAATCACATCTGATCGAGGGGGCCAATTCTTCTCGGACATCTTCGAGAGCCTTGCCGAACTCCTAGGAAACCGCAGGCTGATGACAACACCTTATCATCCACCAGAAAGTGGCTCTTCATTGCCACGGCGATAAGTGGTACAACGCCGACCCGATTGTCCTCTTGGGCCTTCGCTCCGCATGGAAAGAGGACATCCAGGCCACGCTTACAGAGCTCACGCATGTAGAACCTCTCCGCCTCCCGGGAGATTGTCGGCTCCATCAGCTGATAACTCGCCAGCAACAGACCTCGTTAAGAAGCTCCGAAACCGCCTACGCAAACTCGCCCCAGCTCCAACCTCTCAACATGGAACGAAGCCAATATTCATCTTCAAGGACTTAGCCACATGTTCCCATGTCTTCGTCCGAAACGATCAAGCCCGCAAAGCATACGGCTCGCCTTACTTGGGCCCGTTCCGAGTCATCACCAGACACGACAGGTACTTCAACATCCACTTCCGGGCTGGGGGCTTTGGAAACTACCGAAGTGTGCCCATCTCCGTTGACCGCCTAAAGCCTGCTTTTGTCTTGCCAGAAGACTCGGACCAAGTCCGCGGTTAGCCGCCGCAACAACAACCAAATCCAGCAGAGCCTCGACCATCCACCAGTACCTCGGGATATTTCTCGACCTCCGCACAGCCGCAAGAAGGTCGAAAAAAGGTTGCATTCAAAATTCCAGGGAGACAAGAAGAATAGAAATTATTTTCGATTAATTAATCAATAACTCGATTTTCTTCTACCCTCTAAAAAGATTTTTTTCCACATGAATCGTGTCTAAGTGACGCTCGAATCACGTTAATTTTTTTTCTCTTTTGACTCATATTTTCGTGCAACGCATACGCAACAATTTTTTGCTTTCACCATATTTTTGGTCTATTTCAATTTTTTCTTACTCTAACTACATTTTTTTTTCTCACTACACATGGCCACATTTCCAAACAGGGGAGCCATGTAGCGCTAGCTACATCAGCCACTTATCAAGCAAGACAGAGACAATCATCTACCATCTCCCTCTTGCTTGAGTTGCTGCACTGACTGACGAGTTGGACCCCACTACTCCTGGTCACTCACCGGTCGTCCGAAATATAAAATTCCACGACGAAGTAATAACTACCCTAATTGATACATCACGGGCTACGCCCAAAAGCATCTGTAAATACCTATTTAGTCACCCACGATTAAATTGATATAAAGGCATCAAATGCGTTCCTGATTGTAGTGCTAGTGACAAATACCTAAACCGCTACACCCCTCCCCCTCCCCAACCCTGTCCCCCTCCCCCTCCCCTCCCCTCCCCCTCACCCCTTACTTTGTCCGAATCATTTTCCAATAGACGGATTTTGTTAAAAACAATCGATTCTTCGATAGAAAACAGGAATGGAGAACAAAAGTGCTAGATGCCAGTTCCACTCCAAACTTGGTGCTTTTTGAAAAATATTTCCATTTTTTTTCACATGGGATTTTGGTATAGTCGGTGGACCCATCGTATGGATTTCAAATATGCACTTATTTTGTCACCTTCATGGTGGAGGTACGGAAGCCAACGTCAAATTAGTGAGATTTTTTCACATTTTTTTTTGCGATTTTTCATAGTATTTACCACATACACACACTCCCATACATATGTTCGGACGCGGTCTAAAAATTGCATTTTCGAGTACGGGTCATATTGAGTTCATATACGATAAAGACTGGGAAGTTCAATTTTATTGATTATTGATATAAAAAATTTGATATGAAAATTTTAAAAAAAATTAAAAAAATAAAAAAAAGATATAAAAAATTGATACAAATTGTTGATATAAAAAAAAAATTTGCTTTATTATCGACAGTTACGTTGATTCAAAATGATTTTTTTTAGCTAAAATTGTCGCGATTTAGAACACATATTTTAATATTATTCAAAATAAAAAAACTTTCATTACAGTATTTAGCCTTACCTTCACAATGTGAGTAACAACATATCCATAATCTTCGTAATCAAAACTAGCATATCCAGAGCTGACTGACTTTAACGCGTCATGAAAATCAATAATAATTTCACTGAGTGGCAAAATGACTTGGATAATAATCCGATTGTTGTCCAGATGTTTGGTCGATTGCTCCATTCCCCGTTTCTCCATGCAGATGGCCATTACTGAACCGAGATATTTTGCTGAGAAGAAAAAAAATGAAATTGGAAAGGGAAAATACGAAAGTCGATTTTTGAAATAGCCTTCATATGTCCTAATTAAAATGTTATGTTCGGAAACGTGATAGCGTCGAAGAACGCGTTTTTATATAGAAAAACGTTCATAGACCTTTGAACTTTTCCAAAGCTCGAGCATGAGTGCAAAGTGATGTTCAAACTCGGCGCGAATCAGATACAACACGAAATTATTCGAAATTTCCCGATAGAAATAAAAAAAATATTTGAGAAAATTGAGGGGACACTTTCGAAAAAATTTAGGGGACAGTCGGCCCAAGATTGGTCCAAGGTTGGCGCCAATGTTGGCCCCACTGTCGGCCCCAATGTCGGCGCTAATGTCGGCGCCAATGTCAACCCAAGACTGGCCTAAGGTCTTGCCGCCGGAAGGAACAAATATGGCCTTTTTCTGTTTTTCCATTAAAAAAAACCCCTAATGAATTTGCATAGAAATGTAAAGTTGTATATTTGACCAATTAATTTGATAAATGAAAATTGTCACAGGAAAGCTCCGAAAGCATCTGTTCCCCCTTCCGGAAATATATAATAATACAAAAAATATCGTCTGTTTCTTGTTTTTTAGTGGAACAAACCTTGACAGGTTTGTTCGAAATGTAAATTTGCATATTTTGCAAATTTCTATAAATCCCTCTATATGTAAATCTCTCTATATAAAGAAAAAAATATGTGTGAAAATTTATGGAACGCCAAAATTCAGGGGACAGTGGGCTTAAAGTGGGCCCAATATCGGGGCCAATGTCGGTGCCACTGTCTACACCAATGTCGATGCCAATGTCGCCGCCACGGTCGGGGACGTATAAAAAAATAATTCCAACAAGTTGAGACCGGTCTCCTAATACCTTGTGTGACAGTTTCTTTTTATTCAGCCCTCAACCGGCCTCCTAAATAACTTTACGATAGATTCAAATGTGAATGGGGAAATTTTGATAGCATAATTCGAAATCGGTTGTACAACACACGAGAAGGGGGAGGAGGAATTTCACTCTCGTGGTAATGGAATCTTCACCAAAACCATAGCTGTCGACTAGGATCATACCCACCATAAACGCCATAACTGCCTTAATCACATCACGCATTGGCACAGGAGAGTGAACGACAAACATTCAGAAATCAAAGTTTGTATAATCGTTATTTTTCAAAAAACTCCAATAAAAGTAGGAAGATTTCACTCCCACGCTGATCAGATCTACACAAAGTTAATGCCTGCCGATGGCGACCATAATTCCTTCAATCGGACGACGTGTCTGCGTGGGAGCGTGAACGAAAGAAATCCAAAATTAATCCTTCGTCGCTAAAAAAAATCAGAAAGGGGGAGAGAAATTTGCTCCCAACCCAATCAGAGCCCGGGAGTGTGAAAGGAAGAAATTATAAGATGTAATGGATTCTGAGGAAATCCCTTAGCTCGTCGCTAGACCGGACTTTAAGGTTTTCGTGAGTACGCATAAAGAGAGTAACGCAGTAGCCGTACGTTTAAAGTCGCGTATGAGGTATCGGGAATTCCTCTCTTTATAGCGAGTTCCGCCGCCAATACTTGGATTAGGATTTTGACCAGTCAAATTCGTATTTTTCTTTCCTGTTTTCGGATTTTGTTGCTTGAAATAGCCGATTAAACGCGTCGCGACATAGGCCAAAATAATACCAGCCGCGTGAACGTCGATCAGGGGACTTTTCGGGACTTGAGGCTGATATCTCGCGGAGAGGTGCAGGTGCAGCTGGAATGCTGCTGCTCAAAAATGGGATTTTCGCGGTGGAGTGGGTTCGTATTGGGGTTCAGTTGGAAGGTCACGCGATCAAATTAGACCGTGCTTTCGCGTAAATTGTCAGGTCCATTTAGGGTACAGATCTAAGAGACGGAAAATTTCGTTTAGGAGTATTAGGGTTAGTTCCATCCCGGGATGCCGCCGCGAGGAGGAACCCCATTTTATAGTAAAACTCCTTTAATACATTTTTGTTGTGTTCGTTACGTTTATTGGTAGATTAAGTGCGAGGTAGAAAATTCAGGGGTAGAGAGTTAGGGTTCTCGAATCATAATTCGGCGCGTCGCGCCATGATTAATGGCGATACATACTTGTTACGCAATCGAGGTGCACGTGGCGCTAGGTCCACGTTGAACTCCGTGCGCTGAGACTCGATGAGCAGCTCATTATCGCCCTCCTGGCCTATGTAAAAAAGAAAGGGAGCATCAACGCCCATGCGGTGGAGTTGGTAAAGTCCATTAGCACCTCGTTCAGAAGGCTGAAGCGAAGTGGAGCGCATGCAGAGCAATTGATGCCCTTGCCGATCATGCCATGCGTTAAAAACAGCGATCAATGCAGCACCGGGATTGTTCCTGGACGTGTATAATGCATGCTTGGAAGAAGGAACCGTTCCTGCTGAGTGGAAGCAGCGGAGACTAGTGCTCCTCCCCAAAGGGAAGGAGTCATTAGACGAGCCATCATCATATCGCCCCCTCTGCCTGCTGGATACAGCTGGAGAAATCCTTGAACGCATCATCCAGAGAACGATCGGTCGTCACTCGATGTGGTCTTGCTTAACACCGGCACCGAACCGACCTTCTCGAGGAGGGAGGCGAGCTCAATCGTAGATCTCACCTTCGTGAGCAGAAACCTCGCAAGGGGAAGCTGTTTCTGAGAGGTGACTGACATGTACACAGGAAGCGCTCACCGCGCGATAGTCTGGGAGGTATCTACTGGCCGGGGACGTGGACCAGGACCAGAAAAGACTAACGCAGTAGGCTGGAAAGTGAGCACCTTCGATCATAGCTCCTTCCTAGTAGCACTGGACGACTGTCCAAGTGGTGGTTGTGATGCCACTGAGAAGGTAGCCAACTTCATGAGCAGACTCGTGGAGGCCTGCGATGCTGCTATGCCTAGAAAGCGTTCCATCAACCGGCGGCCACCAGTACACTGGTGGAATGACACCATCGCCG
>JAPYZM010003657.1:0-11925 GCA_030522845.1 Psyttalia concolor
AACAAAAAGGGAATATAGGGTATTCTTTCTCACTCATCCTGGTTTGACTCCTACGTACGATTATCCATGGTACACCTTAGTGTTTTGTCCCACACAATCCGTTCCCAACCTCGAGAATTACTTCTCAAAACAATCCTGTCGGTCACTACCTGTTTTTACTAGTCACGGCCCGGTCAACTCAAGAGGTCCCCTTTTGTATACCTTTTCGAGTCACCGAGTGACCCAGTGTCCGCAACATATCCACATAACTATCAACGTTTTTCTTTGCCACCGTAATATTCACTGTGTTCCCGATATTTGCAAAAAATGAAGGGATGAAATCCCGTTCAATCAATGGAGAATTTAAATCTCCATCGAACGTCCTTGATGCCATTCCCTAATATTTTTAGGGTGAGGAGGAGTTAATTTTTCAGTGGAGGAAAGACGATGGATATTTAAATATCCCTGCTTCTTTACTGCCGTCATATTCAGTGCGCCCCCTATGTTTTTAATTCAGATGAAGGGATGAAATTGCTGTCAATCGATGGGGAATACAATTCTCCATCGAACGGCCTTCATTTTATTCCTTAATCATTTTTGGCCGTAGGAAGAATCAATTTTTCACTGGCGGAGGGAGGATGAATGTTAAAATATCCATATTTTTCATTACCGCCCTTCTATTCACCGCGGTCTCTATTTTTTCAAATTGAAATGAAGGGATGAAATTGGTATCAATAGATGGGGAATTCAATTCTCCATCAAACGGCCTTGATTTCATTCTTTAATATTTTTTGGCGGGAGAAGAATTGATTTTTCAGTAGAGGAGGGAAGATCGATATTTAAATATCCATATTTTTCCTCACCGCCCAGATTCACCGCGGTTCCTATTTTTTTTAGCTTGAGATGAAGAGAGTAAATTGCTGTCAATCGCTCGAGCCTTTCATTCTCCATTAAACGGCCTTGATTTCATTCCTTACTAATTGTTGGGGGGAGGAGGAATTTATTTTTCAGTGGAGGATTGACAATGGATATTTGGATATCCATATTTTTCTTTACTGCCGTCATATTCTGTGATGATTTTCCAATTCATCACCTGTCCATTTACTTATTACATCATGTTGAGGAACTGTCAAATTATAATTAAGGCTAGGGTATTAGAGGAGGAAAGTTAGGATAGAATAAGGAAAGCCCACTGGGATACCGTGGAAGAAAGAGGGAGAGAAAAAGAACGAGAGAGGGAACCTGTACTCCGGCATGGTGAGCTAGGAGAATCCAGCGGATTCCGACGCCCGCTGGAGCTCCGCCCTGGAGAAGGACAACCAGCGAGAAGCAGGAGAAACGCCTGGACCAGACCTGCATCTGTAGGCTGAGGTACGCCGGAGTTAAGTTGGAATGATGGCCCACACCCTCACATGAGGGGATCGGAGGCCGAAGTTGGGAGGACCTATCCTAACAAGGAATCCTAGGGCGGGTGTACCCAAGTGAAGCCGAGAACAGGAAGGACAAGGGTCTCTGGACGGCAAACCTTGGATTTCCTTCCTCTCACTTGGACTCACCAAGAGACGAAACGAAAGGAATATCGAGTACAGGGAAACGGAGGAGAGGGAGTCGTGTGAGAGAGCCCGGAGCGGTCGGACGTCTCGACAGCGAGCGAAGAGGCGTGGAAGGAGCCGGTCGTGCGACGGTCAATGGACCTCTGGAGGTTCTGGATTGTCCCAGCCCGGTTGACGAGGAGTATGCCCCGTGAGGCGGTCCTGGTTCTTGGAGGACCTTGTCGTTGCCCCGGGTTGTGAGAATACTGGGACACTCGCAAGGCGGCCCTGGTCACTGGAGGACCCCGTTGCTGCCCCGAGTTGCAGAAGACCGCCACGGGCAGGTGTAAGACCCCTGGAGCCAGGTCTTCGAAATCACGCCGGAATTGTCCTGCCCACCGATCTGTGTCGTGGAAACGACCGGTCGAGGCCGAGGTGGAGACTTTCCCAGGAGAGCCTGACGCGTAATAGCCGAGGGTTAGAGTTAGACGTAACGCTTGGAAGTATATAACTCTGTGTGTGTGTGCTTGCGGTACTGTTGCGAAGAAAGAGAAATAAACCAGTGGAAATCAGACAGTTAGGAGTCATTGAGGATCCCAGGACCCCGCCCTCTTTCCGAAACCTACCTACTGAGCAGCCGGGGGCAAGTGGTCCTGCCCTGGCTCGTTCATCCCCATGGTATAAGGTTAGTACATAAGATAAGTAGAGGAGAGGGTATAGGGAGGCACAACAGTAGCACCAGTTAGCGAATCTGGTCGTAGTAAAAAAACGCAGTGCGGTACGCCAGTAGGGGAGGTTCCTGCTCGCTGTGGGTAAAACCCGGCTAGCCATGGGGTGACACTGGGAGATCAAAGTCACCTGGCGCTCAACTGGGAAACATCATTAGAGTTAGTTAGTTTAAGGACGGGGATTAAAAGGGTCAGGGTAGTTTGGGTGTGGACGGGATCAACATTCAGTCCCTGCCCAGGAAAAGCGCTACAAAATGGCGCCCAACGTGGGGCCCAAAACAGGTTGGTAAAGAGAGGAGAATCTTCGTCTGAGAGAAAGAAACATCTCAGAAGTCCCTGGAAGAAATGGCACACCACCGACGGGGATAAGTTGAGGTTAAAATACCGGCAGATAAGTTACGGCATTGGCCAAAAGGGAAAGAAACATTAGTCTGCTCGGACAGGTAAATAAGAGTGGAAACGAAGGGAGAGCAATACGTGTACAAATTCGAGAGAAGGAAAAAAACAAAACAACACGTGTACAAATTTAAACGAAAAAAAAAATCATCGAAGAAACTTCGAGGAACGAGGAACCTTCAACAGCGCATCAAGACCTAAGTAATATAAGAGTTCGAGGAATCAAACAATTCGGAGCGATCCGAATTCCAAAGGACAAGAGAAAAATAAACTGGGTCGAAATAACGAAGTGATAACGGACGAAATACCGAGGAGGATTGAAAATATTCTCGGAAATTTAGAAGGAATAGAAACATGTGGTGCGCATTCCATAGAAGAGAACAAAAGGATTAGGCCCAAAATTGAGGCGCCAGGAGAAATATTTGGGGAAAATAATAGACCCAAGAGGCGCAATAAAGTGTGAATCCCTCGCAGGGCGAGTGCCTGCCCAGTATTTACATTTTGAGGCGGCCGAAAAATGCCTCGAAAAAACAAATCAGAGAGAGAAATTGTGACTAAACTCTCCTGCCTCGGCAAGGGGAAGTCCCAATCACTCGAGGGGGGATGCAAAGGAAAATTTGGTACCCCTATCGCCAAGGCGCTGGTCGCGTCAGTCTACGACTACTTTTCGACGGAGCAACAGCATCGAGCGAGCAGCATTCAGTGGCCAGGACCTCTACAAGGGACAACGAGGTTACACTTCGACTACAACTACCACAGGATCCACGAATATACCGGTGAGTCGCCATCGAATTGATACCGCGACAATGAATCAGTGTATCCTAGATGTATCAATTAATCAGCGGGGCCTAGAGTCGGCACCAACTGACCAAGGCACGCAAGGTTTACTTGCCGAGAGTGATATTGGTCGACTCGACCCCTGAGTTAGATATAATCCTGACCGGGAGATTATCGCGCCAATAGCCCTCGGTAATTCGGAAAAAAAGGAAAAGAGAAATTTCTTTGTTTGGACTAGTATCGAACCAGTGACCCTGAGCCGAGCCACGAGCCTGAACGGGTGAACTTTCATCGGCATAGCTAGTAACGACGCCCAATAACGCACGGGGGAGTTGACGAGGCAACTAACATCCGAGTCCGACCTCTTGAGGCCAGGCGAAACTAACTCGGAGAGTCTCGACTGTGTGGGTTGGAAATTCTATTGTTGGGTTATTGAGCCTGCGATCTCAAGAGTTAGCTCGGGGCCAGATCGGAGATCGGCCGTAACATGCCGGGGAAAAGACGCGAGGCCACGAGATGGGGGACGATCAGAACGACGAGTGGGATATGGGGGATGGATTACAGCCGAGAGCGGCACGCCAACGCTGAGGACCCGTACGATGTGGTCCAAGGCGCCCCGCTAGGCGAAGGACCAACCAGCCCGAGATCGTCATCGAGGACCTAATGCTGTCGGAAGCGTCGGGGCCCGCATCAGCAGCCTCGTCTAGGGCGCAATCGCCTGGAGAAAGAAACGTCGTTGAGGGGAACTTACCCCAGGTCGAAGAAGCTCAGGGCAACGGGCAGGACGACCCTCACCCCTACGAACCACCGCCGTGCGCGCCACCCCAACCAGGACACCAAGCCGAGCCACCGGATCCGGGAAGAGGGCGGGAGGGCTGGCCACGCAGACACACGGTCCGACCCGACCCGGAGGACTACCTGGTCTCCAGCGAGGAGGAGGGAGAACTAGGACACCACAGACCCAGGCATGGAGAAGGCATATTGGCCACAGAAAGGCGTACGGAACGTCCACCGGCCCGAGGGAGGTCTGTAGATAACCGACAGGCGGGAGGAAGGAGCGAAGAGGGCCGGTCCGCTGAGATGAGGTACGTGGCCAACGAGAATGACGAAAGAAGATCAGCGGAGGGGAGACCGCTGACTACCGAAGCGTTAATGACACTCATGCAAAGTTGAGATATCATCCCGTTCTCCGGAAGAAGAGGAGAGGACGTAGAGCACTTCAGCAGCAGAATAGAAGAAGGCCGGGCCTACTGTAACGTAGCCGATGGCACGACCCTAAAAGTGTTACCTTTCTACCTACGACGCGGAGCACTCACCTGGTTCAGGGCACATGTGAACCAACTTCGTACGTGGGCCGGGGCCCGGGATGCATAAAGGGCAAGGTATGGTGACCCCGATCACCAGAAGACTCTCCGCCGGGAGATCGACAGTAGAACTCAGGGCGATCAGGAGTCCATGGGGGATTATTTTGCTTGCATGAGAGGACTGCTGGCGCGCTTCGAGCCAGCCTGGACCGAACGAGAGCAAGTCCAGACCGTTCATGCCAATATGCGAACGCCGTACCGCGTGTGGGTTCGAATTGACCGCTGGACCACTCTCCAGGAGTTGGAGGACATGGCCGTACAACATGAGAGCATCTCTTGTTGTACCGAATTCAGGTTCACCTATAACACCACCCACCACGGGTCCATCAACATGACCCCAGCCTTCCACAACTTGGGTCGAGAGCCCGTATCGGCGAGATCACTAAGGAAATTGCTGGATGGTACGGATAGCACCCCACCAGTACCGGCCGAGTGGAAAGCGCGGATGATGAGGATAGACATCATCAGGGGAATCATCACCCACGCGTTGGAAGAAGCCAGCCGGCGACAAGCCCACCACTACAACCTAAAGGGAAGGGCCGCCACCTACCAAGAGGGGGACATGGTCTTGGCCAGGAGACATGTGCTCTCTAACGCCAGCAAGCACCTCGCGGTATCCCTGTACCCACCATACCAGGGACCGTTCCTGATAACGAGAAGACTTTCCCCTAACGTGGCGGAAATTAGCTTCCAAGGGGTCATCAGGAGCAAAGTGTCTATAGAAGACCTAAAGCCCTACCATTGGACCGAGGGGGCTACCGATAACTAATTATGGTTGAATTCATTTTTCAGATCAGATATGAGTCGCCCAGGAGAAGACCCTGTGGAGAACCGGTCGATCAGTGGCGAGATGGAGGAGCTATTGTTACAGGAAGACTCCGAGGATGGCCGTTAACGACGAGGGGAAGGCCCAGTTGGAGAAGGATGGGGATGCTTTCTCTGGACTGGACGACACCCTTACAGTTAAGGCCGTCAGCGAGTGCGCCAACCTGATCTCCGATGGAGTAAGCTGGCGACCGATCAGGCACTGGAGAAGCTTGATGCGCTGGATAGAAGAGCCGATCCCTGGGTTGACTCAGGACGCACGCCAGAAGAGACCGAGCCATTTCTCTGGAACATGGAGGCAGCACTGGCCAGCCAGGGGCAGCCGCACCACCTGGTGCCACTTCCAGAGAAGGATATCTGGCGGCCGCTACGAGCGCACGCCACTACCCTATGATGGGTAAGCCTCCGGTTCCCGGCGTTCCTCCGGGACGTATTCCAGTTCATCCAACGAGCTACCCCCATCGGCCATGGAGAATGTTTCATGGCCCAACTATGGCGGCTTGACCGCACCACCGTCTCCGGAAGCGTCGGCCCGCAGCGATCACCAGTAGCGGCCGGTACGTGAGAAATCCCCGCAGAGGCCAGCACGCAGACAGAGTCCCTAGGAACCGCCACTACTGAGGCAGAGTTCCAGTGTGAGCTGGGTGCGACAGCCTGTACCGCTGGAGTATTCCCGGGGGTTTGGGAGTAGCACTCAACCATGAAGGAGCAGCCCACCCCAAGTATGGTAGAGGAGAAGGAAGTGTGCGATCAGCCTTCCCTCGTGGATGAGCCGGACCTCCTTCCGGCAACCACCCGGGAGACTGGGGCACCTCCCGAAGGGAAGAGCACCTCGGACCACGGGGAGCGAGCTAAAACCTGGGCCGAGATGATAGAGGCTGCGGATGACGCCATCTCCATCGGCATATGCAGCATGGGGACCGAGGTCGAGGAGGAAACCGCGCCGGCTAAACCAAGTAGACCGGAGCCAACCGACAGTGCCGGACCTCATCCCGACCCCGCACCACGGGCCCAAACCGTCGCCGGCGAAGGCCTACTACCGGAGGCCCACCTAAGCGGGGCCAAGAAGAGGAGACTTCGGCAGAAGAAGATAGCCGAACACTACCAGAGGATGGCCGACGCCGGGTCTGCCTTGCCACGCGGAGACCAGGACCTGGAACCCTCGGCCGAGCAGAAGCCCAGCCCTGGGAAGGAGCACCCTTCCCCAGCTGTCAGGGGAACCCTGGGAAACCCCGGACGAAGACACGAGCTGAGCCAACGAGACGGAAGGCTGAGGGTGGGGCGAAACCACCCCAGACCAAAAGACCACCGGCATCCCCCACCACGAGAGGAGACCCCATGGGATACATCCCCGGAGAGTTACCCCCGTTACGAGCCGTTTGTTGGAACCGCCGGAAACCCGACTACCAGTACAAACACTGTACCGCACCGTTGGGCGAGTTCTGTGGCCGCTGCGGCCGAGCGGGCAAACGACTGTCTAACTGTCCCGACTGCCAAACAGCCTAGAGGGCCCGAGGGCAAAACGTGCCCGCCCTGGGCATTAACGTCCCCGACCACGTGAGACGCGCCTACCAACAACGCAGGCGCGACCTCGAGCGGGAGTATTGGGAGAGGAGTGCCTCGGAAGGCCGCCGTCGTGACCTGCGCAAGGACCTCAAGGAGCGCAAAGCCCGCCAGCCCTACACCGACAAAGACGCGGCGCGGCGAGTGGGCTGAAGCGACCCCGAGGAAGCAGGCCCAACTCGGAAGGAGCCCGAGCAGCCGATGAAACTTCAACAGAGAGGAGATTAGACTTTTTTTAACATTCCGATGAAGGGATGAAATCGCTGTCAATCGATGGGGAATCTAATTCTCCATGGAACCTCCTTGATATCATTCCCTAATTTTTTTTGGAAGAGGAGGAGGTGATTTTTCCGAGGAAAATGAACGATGGATATTTGAATGTCCATATTTTTCATTACCACCCTCAGATCCACCGCGGGCCCAATTTTTTACAAATTCACATGAAAGGATGAAATTGGTGTCAATCCATGGGGAATGTAATTCTCCATCGAACGGCCTTGTTTTCATCCCTTAATATTTGTTGGGAGACGAATTAATTTTTGACGAGGGCAGGCGAGCGATTGCATCTTTTTGCCACATATGTCTCAATCGATGGGGAATTTAATTCTCCATGAAACGGCCTTGATTTCATTACTTAATCGCTTTTGGAGTGTGGAGGAATTTTCAGTGGAGGAGGGACTATGGATAACCGCCGTCATATTCACCGCGTTCCCTATTTATTTTTAAAGCAGATGAAGGAATGAAATTGATCTCATTCAATGGGGAAATTAATCCTCCATTGAACGGTCTTGATTTAATCCCTTAATATTTCTTGGGGGCGGAGCAATTAACTTTTAACGAGAGGAAAGCGAGCGATTGCCCCTGTAAACTGTAACAAAATGTTTGCCGCTGTGATTTCCACGGCAGTCCCTGTTTATTTTTAAATCACATGAAGGGATGAAATGGACCTCAATCGATGCCGAATTCAATTCTCTATCGAATGGCCTCACTTTCATCTCTTCATATTTATGAGGGGTGGTGCAATTAATTTTTAATTGGCGGGTGGGCGATTGGGATTTTGTTTTCTCCCCTATCTCCGACTACACCGTTCACACCGCTGGAATAACGACGGCAGTCTTCTCTTTCTGCCGCCGGAGGAGAGTAGTACCGTATGGTGGGGAAACCACGAGCACTCTGACATTTTACTCACCGTCGAGCGACTGCTTTTTCCGCCCTCCTGATTCGTCCAACTTCAACCTCGAATAAGTTGAAGAGGGTGCGTCTGATCGAAAAGTGGCTCAGGACTTTTCGATTCAGAATTCCACCCTACTTTAGGGTGAAGTTTGGTCGTTGGGTTTTGGGACACTCTGTGTATCGGTGTACTTTATATTGGGAGCTCAGTTTCGGATTGCGAATCAAATGTTAAAATTGCCCGAGAAGTTTTAAATACATAGGTCTTATTATCAAACTCTGCCACTGACATAGGTTTTATTATCAAAAAACATAAAAGCTGGTAAAATCCACGACAGTCCTGTAAATATTTAGGTTTTGTAATGAACGTAGTCAAGATGACGTTAGCTGTACAGGATGTAAGAAAGGAGTGCATAGAAACTAGATGCGACAAAAATGAACCTTCGCCAGTTTGTAATTTATACAGGGAGAGAAATTCTTGAATTCCTGAAAAACGATGCCCGGAAAAAAAATCTCGGGAAACAAATCCCCAGATTTTGAACCCCGGATTTTTTATTTTCGCCCAATTTCTTCGTTTTTTTCTTTATTTTAATGATTACATCACGCTTAGAAAGCGACGATTGATACAAATGAATCTGTACATTCGACGATTGGTTTTCATTACAGCGCGAGAAATTGAGCGCTAATAATCACCAAACAGAATATTGAATATTTCGCTTGGAAATATCACTAGTTTTATTTTGTTCTGAATATATTTATCATTAATAAATTTTTCAACAGAAAAATCCCCCTAAAGGCACCCTATTGTATCGGCAAAACTAACTCACCACATAAGGGTGAAATAGGTGTCACAAGGATGACAAGGGACCGCCAATGCGTAATGACAAGGGTCACAAGGCCGCCTATGCGTTATCAGTTTTTTTTAATCGAACATAGCAAGGGGGGATTTTTTTTCTGGGATTTTTTTTCCGCCACCCGAAACTTTTAGTACTACTGATGCCAAAACTGAAGCAATTAATAGTCGTGTAGCATTTTCTCTGTACAGCAGAAAATATTATTAACTGAAGTTGATTTCCACGTTATCGAAAGAAAAAAGTGACGACCTTCTCAAATAAATAATGTAATTGAAACATAAAAACTACCACTGAGATAGACTGATATTCCCAAAGCAGTGAGACAATTCTGAATGATGTCTGGGTAAAAACCACTGTACCGGTTAGGTAAAGAATACTACTAATACACAAAAGCCTTATTGTCTGAGGACAATCGACTAGCCCAGTTAAACAAGAATTCCAGGACTCTAGGACAGTTGTGAAAACGCTGATTGATAAAAACTGATCCGCCCGAACACGTCAATATCATGCTTAGATTTTCGTTAAAATTTAGAAAAACAATGATCATTTTTACGTTTCTGATAACATAACTTTTCATGACTTAGGGATACTTTTTATATTCTACAGGTATAAAAAACATTCCGTTGAGGGTGAAAATATTCATTTGGAACCATAAAAAGTCACAAGCCTTCTTCAATATGCCATACACTTATCCATATAGTTACGTACTGTTTACCGACCTTTCCTTTCGTAGATGACCCTCATATCCTTTAAAAAAATCAGAAAAACAGTTTTGTGACAAAGTTAGACCAAGTTGACGTTTTATGTCCTGACCGTAATTATAAAAAATATATCGTCAATTTTATTCACAGAAAAATGCGTGAAATCAAAACAACGCCAAGCTCTTCCTTCGTTAATAGCATCGATCCACTGAAAAACAAAAACCTGGTATTTTTTTAAACGATACGGCAAGTGAATTTTCCTCACGTGAGTTTGTGATATACCGTTTGCATGGAGAATTTGAAAAAAATTGGGAAATGGAAGAAAAAACCAGAAGTTTGAAGTGCGAAGAAAAAAAAGACATCAGTAGCTGCAGCATTAACGTACTTACCGCCGTTCATAGGGTGAACACAAATCGAGTGATTAATATATATGCTTTTAGAAGAATACGAAGAAAACCGCGCCAAGTACGTTCATGCTGCAGCTACTGATGTCTTTTTTTTTTCGTACTTCAAACTTGTTGTGTTTTCCTCCATTTTCCCCAATTCTTTTCAAATTCTCAATGCAAGCGGTATATTATAAACCCACGTGAGGAAAATTCTCTTGGCGCATTGTTTAAAAAAACGCCAGGTTTTTTTTTTCAGTAGACCAATGCTATTAACAAATGAAGGGCTTGGCGTTCTTTTGATTTCACGTATTTTTTGTGAATAAAATTGACGATATATTTTCTATAATTATGATCAGGACCTAAAACGTCAACTTGGCCCAATTTTTTCACGAATGTTTTTTGGATTTTTTTATAGGATTTCACTCATTTTTACAAAGCATAACAATCTTTTGCAAAATCATATGGTAAAGCGGAACAAAATGGGTTGCTAAGCTTACTCTGAACAGAGATAGTTTATTTTTGATCCCGGGAGCGGGGCAAAATGGGTATAGGTGAAATATTTTATGCATTGATTATCAATGTCTGGAATTTTTCTCAAATATTAAAAAAACCTATGATGTGGCTTATTCCTCAATTCTTTAGCATTGATCAGAATAAAGATTTTGTTATTTTGAAGAATTTTACCAATTATACAGTGTGGAAGGAGAGGGTCGGGATTGTCGGATATGCCTCACGTGACGTCATTGTAGATACTGAATCCTAAATGTTCAATTATTAATTATTATTAATTTAATAGTAGTGTTATGCCCCAAAATAACATTACAAAATCTCTCTGATGATTCGGATAATATAAAGTGACAAAAGTGGCACGTATGAAAGAAATATTAAATAACATCGAAATACTCAACGACGTTATGTAGATAACTGGGGTGCAGCGTCAGCGCATTGCACCCGACGTCTGGCCTTCATGCGCGCCTCGAGACGTCACCGGATGCTTCACAGGTACGCAACAAAGACAATGACCTGATGCAATCGAATAAACAGAGTAATATAAAAACTCGTGAATTCGATGCAACGTGTAAGGAGTTTGGAGAGAACTCCTTAGAGCGACCGAGAACCGTGAGTACGTCAAACATAGACCCAGGGTTCCCCTTCCTTACCTTTGATCTATTTGGGGGTTTCGTTGGTTAATTGCACTCGGAGTGCGTCATTGTTGATAGCTAGGGTTAAGTATTAGTTTAGGGTTAGTGAGAAATTAAGTTTGAAATTTTAGAGTTAGGATTTTCCTGGAGGGACTCGTGGAAGAGTAGGGGAAAGCCCTACCACTCATGTAGAGGATTATTGGGGGACACGCGTTATTTAGGTTTAGTTATCAGGGTTAGGGAAATTTTGCGTTTCGGGTTTCGTTTGCCCTAAGACATCCCAAGGGACGGCCCTTAGAGATTATCGTTAGGTTAAGTTTAGGTTTCGATTAGTAAATTAATTAGTAGGGTGATTGACGTAAAGTCATGGGACCCTACGCATTCGAATTTGAATGCTCGTGCCGCCCTGACGGCCATAAATATTAATTGCCGAAAGTGACCGCACCGCGGGCCACTGACGGCTTTCCTTTGCGTTATCGGCCATTAATTGCTGGCGTGCGACACGAGA
>JAPYZM010003658.1:0-10777 GCA_030522845.1 Psyttalia concolor
CTCAAAAAGTCTCAAAAACGACGATAACGTGCTGAAAAATCCAAAAAACTGAAAAAAGGTCCCAAAAAGGGTCAAAAACGGCCAAAAACGACCAAAAAAACCCAAACCGGCTGCCCAGGGGTCATTTTCTTTCAAAAAAATCGACATCTGGACCTCCCCAGCCGGCAGGCCGGCCAGCCAGTCGGCTGTCGGGCCCGAAATTCAGAAATGCCGAAAAACCAAAGGGGGGACCCTTTCCATTTTTCGAATTTTCACCAAAATTGGGACTCTTTTGACGATATCTCAAAAACTATTGATCCGATCGCCTCGGGGTTTGTTCCATTCGAAAGCTGAGCTCATTTCCCATCGATATAGGGTATTTCGAAATTTTTTTAATGATGTTTCGAAGCGTGATTTCAGTTTTTCTGAAATTACGAAAATTATCAAAAAAGGGTTAAAAAAAAACACTTAAAAAATTTTGAAATACCCTATATCGATGGGAAATGAGCTCAGCTTTCGAATGGAACAAACGCCGGGGCGATCGGATCATTATTTTTCGATATATCGCCAAAAATGTGTTCGGCCAGACGAAAATTGCTCAAATTGCGAGGCCCCGGGGATCAAAAATTCAAAAGTCCAAAAAATCATTAAAATTGAAAGGTGAGATGCTATATCAATCGGAAATTTCCTCAGCTTTTCAAATCCGTTCGAATTTTGGAGCTAAGCCTGATAGTTTTCGAGATATGGGCAGTTTTGTGAAAAAAAAAATGAAAAACGGGCCTTAAAAGTCGCAAAAAGGCTGAAAATCTCCTGGAAGTGATGCCAAAAGGTCCCAAAAACAAAAGTAGAAACCCCTAGAACCCCCTCAGCCTTCAAAAACCCTCAAAAACGACGATAATGTGCGAAAAAATCGAAAAAACCGGAAAAAAGGTCCATAAAGGGTCCAAATCGGTCAAAAAGGGCCAAAGAGGACGCCCAGGGCTCATCTTCCTCAAAAAAATCGAGATTCCGACATCCCCGGTTGGCCAGCTGGCCGGAGCCAATACTGCCGTTCAGCATTTCGTCGTCATTTCGCAAGTATCCCAATCCTCAGGACTCTGAGCTCCGATGCGTGTGGGTAGTCCTTATATACCGACCCCGGCGATGGTGGGGGGAATGGGGGAGGTGCAGCCAATCGGATGCGTTAAATTGATCAGCTGATCACAACGTCAGTGACATGCGCAGATTCAACGCGGGATCCAACCGCACAAGTAATCATGGCCGCGAAATTTTCAAAACTGTAGGTAATTTACAATTTGTCATTACCTGTTGACGCAGCCACCAGTAGCGCTGGGAGGAGAGCAAACAGATGCAGCAGATTCCCCATGATAATTAATCCGCAGGCAATGGCACGAATGAATATCATGACATGACTTTCAACAAAGTTTGCCTCATTTATTCTGTTTTTTTTTTGTATTTGCAATCCACTGCTGAAGTCAGAGTATCTGTAGAAACATTTCAAATGTAGTTTAAAAGATTATATTTTTCAAACTAAAAAGACAGATCAAAATCTCGCAAAACGTGAAGAGCGGTCTCCTTATTTTCTGTTAAGTGCCGGGTGTAATAATTAGTCACCGCAAAATCGCCGCAAATCGTAGCACGTGAAATAATGATTAAATCGTCAGCAGACATAATTTTCGACTTGCAAAAATCATGCGCAGAGCTCGGAAATTAGATTTCCCTGTGTTTTAATAATTATTTTTCCTGTAATTAGTCGCGGTGATTTCGAGGTCACGAACTATTCAACGCGGTCCTTAAACTATCCATATTCAATTATTTATTTAAAATCAAACGTCTATTTAAATAAATTTGATAAAAAAAATTGTATTGGAAGTGGCTGAAACGACATAATTTTTGCGAGTAGTCAAAATTTCCGTAAAAAAAATTCCCGGCAAAAGAGAGACCCGGGAGTGTTTATAAAATAATGATACGGGGGTGATAGTGAAACATGATAAACAATTTACGATTACGTCCGATAAATACTCACGAAATAGGATCCCGATGATCCTCCCTCGTTCAGATTCAAATCTCCCGCGCTCCGGCAGTGACCGCTGAAGTCGGAACACGAGCCCAATGACTTCCGTTTTGTTTATAAAAATAGATGAACAAAATTGGATTGGATAAATAGAGCCAGAAATTTAGAAAAATTGATAAGATTGGTGAATAATTGATTTTTTATTAATTTATTCTCCAACTGCAGACAACTTCACTCAAGATAACCTCTCTTTTCCCACGAAATGCCCTCGCCCGTAATTAATTCCCGTCGGTAGTGCCCGTAACTGCATAAATAATTAATAAAAAACTAAATAATTGCGGTGGTACTCTTGATAACGAGTGTAAGCGCCAGTGGCTATAAATTGGCGAATAAAATGTGAAGGGAAAAAGTCAAAAGGAGACTACTCGAGTCGAAAATTCAGCCAGAAGGTGGATCCAAGTGGGCCAGTGGGGGGGAGTGATTAGTAAATCCGTCGCCATAATAGCGACGGGAGCCCTCGTCAAAGTGACGACAAATTTTGCCGTGTAATATCTCGATAAATCGGCGTTAAGCGCCACAAGTGATATAAAAAAAATATATATTCCGGGAGGTGGTGAGCTCCCCAGTCCAGAAGCGGATTAATCCGTCGATTTCCATTGCAAAACACCTGGAGGATTAGTTTTCCTGGCGTTGACGTGCCCTTGCGCAAGTTAAACTTGACTGGGTTCAATTGACTCGTGAAAAAGACGTATTTTTCACATTAAAATCGACAATCAAACATGGCTTGCTGAAAAAATGAAGGGTCATCAGATATTCACTGTTTCTCCATACGGAGGAGAGGTCATCTCGGTCAACTGTTACGATATTTTTGGGGGATTCGGGGAGGTCGGGGTCTGTCCTTGCAATGGACAAAAAGTCGTCGAAATCACATCACAGTCAGCAGAGCGCCACTGCTGAGTCTAAAAAAAATCAAGGTAATTGTTGAGGTTGTTATTATTGTTTGGTAGTGGGAGAGGAAGGAAAATGGAGAACCGAGGGAACTAGAATCAGTCGGTTTCTCCATTTTTCATCAGGGGTCGAGGCAAGGGCCACTTGTTTTGGGGGTTAATCTGTTGGCATTGGCAGAGTGAACTGAAAAGACTTTGTTTTCCTTGGAAGAGATTTTTTCCTGCTCTAAAATGAGACATAATTCGTTGACATTGTGTCGGCCGGGTGGGAGATATTGACAATTTAAGGGAAATAACCAACACTTGGTAACCTCAATTCATTCGATTCTTCTGCTAATTTTAGCAACAAAACAACAATTAATTATGCTAGAAACAGGAGAACTGAAAGTCTCCATTTTTGTCTTGTCAAAATAATAAAATCAGCCAAAGACAGTGGATTATCTGGTAATGTTATCACCAATTATTGATGTTGACCTGCAATTTGTCCAGATGTCATCAATGGTAAAGCTTTTCCAAAGGCCCCACGTCGGCGTGAGCCAGCTGGTGCCAATGGTTACTCCAAGAATGAACAATCTCGCAAATCCAATTATCAGAAGACGCGAAACTCTGATAAGAGACCCAAACCTAAAGGACAATATTATGGCGGTGCAAAGGAGGATCCCAAGGTACTCAATAATAATCCAATGGCACGATTACATTTACACTACCAATTAACGCCGGAGTAGATTACACACGCACGAAAGCAGAATAAATTTTGATTCATCGATCAAAAGAAGGATCATAACCTCTTACGTGACGATAATTAGGTCGCAAGAGTGTCCTGTTGGTGTAGGAATAATAATTAGTATTCTTTTCATAAGTGGAATTCGAACGCCATATTGTTTACGTCGAGCACAACATCTAGGGAATCGAGGGTGTGATTATGAGTGAATAATTATATTGTTAGCGTCATTTTATACTGACGACACCTAATTGTCGTCAAGTGACAGCTTGTGATCCTTTATTTCATTGACAAATCATAATTTTTCGTCCTTTCTAGTGTGCGTAATCTACTTTAGCGTAAATATGGGGAATTTAGCAACAAAAATACCAAAAAAATCTGTTGAAGACGGGGCTTAATCACCTCAAAATCCTCTGTTACCAGGTAGTCAATGAGGAACTTGCCGAGTATGGCTCGGTGATGGCACGAGGAAGTAAAAAGCAGAATTTGAATCATCTGGTGAATTTTCATTATGAGCTAGGCGATAGGTTTCAAAGTGGCTGGAGTAACTACAGTAGACCAGACTACAACAACAGCAATCGTTGGCTACCGCCAGTGCAACGACACAAATACAACAAAGAATTATTTCTCCAGGCGAATTGTCAGTTTGTGGTGACAACTGGTGGCGATTACTCACTCCATTTGGTTGATCCTGATAGCCTAGTGGATTGGAAATTAATCGAGCAAATAAATGTCTACACGTCGGAGAGGCTGTCGTGCCCGATCTGCTTGTCACCACCAGTGGCCGGCAAGATGACCCGCTGCGGCCACGTCTACTGCTGGCCCTGTATCCTCCACTACCTGTCCCTGACCGACAAAAGTTGGCGCAAGTGTCCCATTTGCTATGAGTCCATCCACAAAGCGGACCTCAAGAGTGTCACTGAGATCACACAGCGGGCGCTGAGCATCGGGGACACGGTCAAACTGCGTCTGATGCGCCGTAGGAGGGGCTCCCTCCTTGCCATGCCCGTCGAGGACACGAGTCGGGAGCCGGAGAATTTTTTCACCATTTCCGAACGACACTCCGGCCAGATCTACTCGAAATTACTCAGGGCTGATGTTGGAGATGTCGTGGGGATCATTGAGAGCGAGAGGAGACAGCTCGAGCACGAGCTCATGGAGGATCCTCACACGCCCGAGAATTGTTTCATTGAGCAGGCACTTGCTGAACTGCTGGTGAGGGAGGAGATGATTCGGAAGGGCGACGGGGGGGCTGTGGGAAAGCCGCCGGGGGACAAGAGTCGTCATGAGGTCGTGGAGTCTGGCGCGGCGAGGGGCAAGGAGGAGGGGAGGAGTGAGGACGTGGGGACTGCAGTGACTCCTGGGGGACAGCACAACTTGCCGAAGTTCTTTTATTTTTATCAGGGTGAGTTGAAGGGGCGAATAGTCTGGGGGAATTTTTTATTTGGTCGGCTTGACTTCTGGGGTTTTTCGGTGAGGGTCGAATTATTTTGGAGGTTAGGTTGCCCTCGCGAATTGGTTGAGTTGAAGTTTTATTCCCCAGGTCTGATCTTTTAATTGCGACTCGTTACAGCTGAAGATGGACAGCACATTTACCTTCACGCGATGAATGTGAAAATGCTGGAGATGCAGTATGGAGATCTTGAGCACTCCCCACGGACACTGACCGGGAAAATCCTTGAAAAAGAGGGTGGAAGCTTTACTGAGGATCTTCGCAGACGAATGCGATATCTCTGCCATCTTCCCCTCACCTGCTCCTTCGAAATTGCTGAGATTGAGCTGACGACACGGGTTGTGTCATCTGATGTTCTTAAATACTTCAGGGAGCAGTTGGAGGCTAGAGAGCGACGGAGACGACGTCGTGAACGGGATGAGAAGAAACGAGAGAAGAAAATCACGGCTGAAGAGAATAAGAAACTGGGGAAATATCGCACACCCAAGGTAGACATCGAGTCCCACAAACACTTTCCAGGCTGGCAAACCAAATCAACATCTTCCAGGTATTGCTGATCTCATGATTAAAAATTTATTAATTAGTTTTGCGATTTTTTCAGGTTTTTGGGACAGTTGGGGGGTGGAAAATTCTGCATTATCTCCATAATGAGAGGTTTTAGGAGGGAATTTCATAGGAAGTTATTTGTAGCTGAGGAAATTCTCCACGAAAAATGTCTTTTGACTTTCTCTTTTAAATCTGCTCGTTACGGAGATTAATCAATGCTTGGAGATAAGGAAAAGGGACGAGAATATTTTCAAAAATTTTATACAAAAAAACGTAAACCTTGGTTCTGGAACAAGAAAAAGTTATCTCGATCCACGATCGTTTGGGTCAACAGGGCACGAGCAAATCATTACCACCTGGCAGCGTCCCTCAAACGAAAAAACTTTGTCAATAGCTCTCAATGTCAATGCGGATATCCAAATGAAGACTTAGATCATGTCCTTTGAGATTGCCCAAACTACGACGTACAGAGAAAAAAAGCAAAAATTGTTCATTTGATGAGAATAAATCAAATTCCGTTTATCAGCGATGTAGTGCTAAAAAACCTGAACATAAAGTGTCTACAGATATTCAGTAACTTCCTAGAGGCGTGTAAAGTAAAGGTCTAAAACGCGATTATTAAAAAAAAAAGGGATCTCATAATGTAAATTATTATAATGGTAGAATGTTTCATACGAAACTATAGAATACTGTGAAATTAGAATCAATATTTATATCTAAGCTATATAAACTTGCAAGTTTTGTGCTGGATAATATAAAAAAAAATGATTGGAGATGAGGAAAATCAATTTTCTTGTGAAATTTAGATTACCGTAAATTTGACTTCTGCTAAAATCGAAATTATCTCGATAATGCGTAATTTTACGAAGTAATTTCATAGGATCTTATTTGTGCCTGATAAAAATCTCTTCAAAAGATGTCATTAACATTTTTCTTCTAATCCTGCTCAATACAAAGATAATCGACTAATTAAATTAACAAAAACTGGCTTTTACAGAATTGAAATTACGATGAAAATCATGGTGATTAAATTCTCAATTATTTCGATAATGCGTCACTCCAGTGAAAAAACCTATAGAGCGTTTTTTGTAGCTCGTAAAATTCCTCACAAGAAACCTCCTCATCATTTTTTTTCTACAATCACTCATTTCCAAGGTAAACGTGAAAAGGAGAAGTTAGATGTTAAAATGTTGTTTACTGTTTTAGTGCTGCACCTTCAACACCTCCAGAGTCAATTCAATCGTCGAGCCTTGCCAGTAGTTCTTCTCATAGCACCCTGGGGGATCCAAGTGCCCTCTTCAGCGATTCCATGTGGTCGTTGGCCCCGCAGAACGATCAGGGACCTTCCTTCGCCCAAATGCTTCGTAACGAAAATTCCAAAATGTCTGGTTCCAAAGTCTGGCCCTCCGTGGGCCCTGCCCTTCCGTCAACAAAACCCAAAACCGTTGTTGCACCGCTGAATGAGGATTATTCTGAGGCGCCGATTCACAATCAGAGTATCGGTGATGTTCTCGCACTGGCCCTCGAGGCTTCGGCCATCCACGAGGAGCCAATGCCCAGGGGAAAAGCCAAGAAGAGTAAGAAGAAGGGAAAAGCTACTCTTCTTTACGCGAGTGGAATGGCCAGGTCTTCATAATTATATCACTCGAAAAAAATATTTGCTCGAGACTCTGGAGATGTTGAGCTCACAATTGCAATAGGATCAAATGGAAATTGCCAGCAATTTTTTTTCCCCCACGAAAATCTCTTTTTTGCGAGTGAAAGTCTTAACTCCCGGGTGTAATAGTTCGTAACCTCGACATCGCCGTAACTAATTACAACAATGGTAATGATCAAATCATCAGCAAACCTAATTACCGACGTCCGTTCATGATTTCTGCAAGCCGGAAATTATGTCTGCTCGCAATTTGATCAGTATTTCACGTGTAATGAGTGACGGGGATTTCGAGGTGATAAATTATTACATCCGGCCCTTAACTCGAGACTTTCAACTCAGGAGTTTAAAATTGCAAAAGTGGCGATTTTCAAGGGTAAAAGTGACAAAACAAATTGAGACTTTTGAAAATCTCAATTTTGTCTCTTTGGAGGTCTTTATTTGGGATTTTTTAACCTCTCGGCTTGAAAAAACCGAAGAGTCTCCGCTAGAATCATAAGTCTCAAATACAAATTTGTTTGTTTATGGGTGATAATTATTTATCGGCAAAAATTAAGACATTTATTTAAGTAATATCAATTGTGAGGGGAACAGGGTGACAATTTTCTTCCGAATTCGTACGGAAGATCTCACAGATTTAGTAATATTTATGAACAATTAATTAAAAATCATTTTGCAAAGTCACTGGGGAAATTTTCATTGTTAAAGCTAATCATATTTACAACAAAATGGCAACCCGTTATCAATGGATTTCAGATTTATTATTTAATTTTGAGAGCTTTCCCTCTCTCGCCCTTACCGTTTCGAATTTTTAACAATTATTTTTGTAGACAAAAAACAATCAGTTGTCGAGTAAAATTGACTCATCCTGTTCCCCTCATTACGAGAATTATTTTAAGACGATTATTTTATTTGTTATCAGAGCAAATAATTGGCAGCATAAAATATTCTAAATTCCAGTTTCGTCTATCAAAAGTAAAAATAGGAATGACTAAACGACCTTGGGTTATCACGACACCGAATGTGATTATATTTTGTTGAAGAATTTCTTGGAATTACTCAATAAAGGCATGAAAAATATTTACCTGGGACTGTTATCGAGTTCGATACGGAAAGAACTTAGAAATATCAAATAATCAAAAGATTCTCCCGGCCCCGATGTGTTCCCTGAAAACATGTCAGCCATTTAACCTCCAACTTTTGTAATTATTCAATCACTCCAGGCAATCTATTTACTTCTTCAATTATTGTTCAATTATCTCGATAGCAAGCGATTTCTGAAGAAGAAAAAACAGACGTCCTTCACTTGTTCCTTCAGAACTTGCCTCAATAGACAGATAATTGAGAACTTAACCTCAAACTTCCAAATGACCTGCTGAAACAGCTGATGACGAGAGAATGCCTCCAGAAATTCCGTAAGCTTTCAATTATAACCTCAAAATTGCAAAATAATCTCGCGCAGACAAACCAAAAAGCAGATAAATATGATTTGGAACAGAATCTTTTTATTTACATAGAAAAAAAAAGTGACATCTCTATTACAATACCTCCAGATTAAAGTTGCTCATTAAATAATGAAGATTACACTCCAATCGTCGCAATAAGAAAGTTCACATTTCTAGCATTTATTAAAGAAGTTACTCAAAGCGAAATCCTCAAATTTTCTATGTCCTTCTGTTCGCCACCTCTCGCTCGAAAAGAATTTCCAAAGATTGTATTTACGAAAATGCGACAAGTCAAAAAAAAAGGAGAGTGAGAGAGTGAGATCCGCAATGACGGCCATTTAGTCGACCTCCTCGATGGTGGGTCCAGAGGCTCCACCGCCAGGAGCACCTCCAGGTGCGCCACCAGCGCCTGGCATACCACCGGGCATACCTCCAGGCATACCTCCAGGCATACCTCCAGCTCCCTGATAAAGTTTGGTAACAATGGGATTGCAAATGGCCTCGAGCTCCTTCTGCTTGTGCTCGTACTCCTCCTTGTCGGCCAGCTGATTGGCATCGAGCCACTTGATGATTTCATTGCACTTGTCGAGTACAACTTGGCTGTCGCTGGCTGAGATCTTGTCCTTGAGCTTGTCATCTTCAACAGTGCTCTTCATGTTGAAGCAGTAGGACTCAAGCCCATTCTTGGCGGCGATAGTCTCCTTCTGCTTCTCGTCCTCATTCCTGTACTTCTCAGCCTCATTCACCATTCTCTCGATGTCCTCCTTGCTGAGGCGTCCCTTGTCATTGGTGATGGTGATCTTGTTCTCTTTGCCAGTGGATTTGTCAACAGCTGATACGTTGAGAATACCATTGGCGTCGATGTCAAAGGTGACCTCGATCTGGGGTACACCACGAGGAGCTGGAGGAATGCCCGAGAGCTCGAATTTACCAAGAAGATTGTTGTCCTTGGTCATGGCACGCTCACCCTCGTACACCTGAATCAACACTCCCGGCTGATTGTCAGCATAAGTTGTGAATGTCTGAGTTTGTTTGGTGGGGATTGTGGTATTTCTCTTGATGAGAGCAGTCATCACACCACCAGCTGTTTCAATTCCAAGGGACAATGGAGTGACGTCCAGCAGCAGGAGATCCTGGACAGCTTCAGACTTGTCACCATGGAGAATAGCCGCCTGGACAGCTGCTCCATAGGCGACTGCCTCATCCGGATTGATGGACTTGTTGAGCTCCTTGCCATTGAAGAAGTCCTGGAGGAGCTTCTGGATCTTGGGAATACGAGTGGAGCCTCCAACCAGGACAATGTCGTGGATCTGGGCCTTATCCATTTTTGCATCGCGAATTGACTTCTCCACTGGCTCGAGAGTTCCACGGAAGAGGTCTGCGCAGAGCTCCTCGAATCGCGCACGTGTTATGGAGGTGTAGAAGTCAGTGCCCTCGTACAATGAGTCAATCTCAATGCTTGCTTGGGTCGAGGAGGAGAGGGTTCTCTTCGCTCGCTCGCAGGCTGTGCGCAGTCGGCGCAGGGCGCGCTTGTTGCTGGAGAGGTCCTTCTTGTATTTCCGCTTGAACTCCTGGACAAAGTGATTTACCATACGATTGTCGAAGTCCTCACCTCCCAAGTGGGTGTCACCGGCCGTTGACTTCACCTCGAAAATACCGTCCTCGATGGTCAGGATTGAGACGTCGAAGGTACCACCACCCAGATCGAAGATCAGCACGTTGCGTTCACCTGGGGATTTTTATTTATTTATTCAAGGGGTCTTGGGTACATCTTCAATGATTATTATTATTTATTATCCATATATAGCCGATTAGGCTTTTTACAATTGCGGCATCATGGGCCGTCTTCCTCTCCAAGCACGTCGCGTTGTACCCCAGGAGGTGTACTCCATGTACAGACTCTCCTGGTGACCAAGGGAAACCATGGAAAACCTTGGCCGACATGGCGTCCATCAACCAAACTTCATCGGGGAAACTTTTCCTCCAATGACTGTTGGTGTCTAGACTCCCGTTCGACG
>JAPYZM010003659.1:0-16916 GCA_030522845.1 Psyttalia concolor
ATTTCCCTTGATGTATAAACTAAATGATTTACAAAATGCCCTCTTGATTGATTAATTCATTAAAAAATTGAGGGATATTGGGCAGGAGTGATTATTCCGTTATAATAAAAGCAATTCACGTGTTACACACCCATGATAAATTCCAAATTACCTTTCGAAAATTAGCTCACAAATGTGATGAAAAAATACTTACAGATGTTAAATCAAGTCCTTTTATCCAACTTCACTCGGGAAAAACAATTGCCACAAAATTTGCTCCAAAATGTGATCTGCTCCAAAATGACGATTTCGAGAGCTGAATATTTTTTTGTGGCCATGTTGGATTGGGACTTATTTTGCGGTATTTGAATGAACAATAATTTAATACCTCACTAATATTGTTTTAAAAAAACTGTTTGATTTGTTTTTTTACTCTGTTTTTTTAATATTGATAATTATAGATGATAATTATAGTACAAGCCCCGATAAAGAGCGTTTTTTTTCATTTTGTGTCTGTAGGAGTGCAAAATGGGATTTATTACGAAGTTATTTCCCCCTCCCGGCACCCCCCGAAAACTCCACTGTTAACGGCCACACTCATTGGTAAATCACAAAATTTTTAGTTGCTTATACGAAACTTGCTCCTAAATAATAAAATAAAAACGTTCTTTACCGGCCTTCTATACAAAATCTCACATCGAAAAAGTCTAGATAATTTTCTCGGGAAAGATAATTTTTTGAACGTAGATAACGTTCGAAAAGATAATCGACCCGGCCCTTAAATGTAATTTTACTCCCAAACTAATCCGATCTTGTCCTTGATGACATCTATCGATCACACCAAACGATCACCCGGGAGTGTGAACAAAAGGAATTATAAGATGACATTGCCTTTTTACCGCTTTTTTCTTAAAAAAATCAAAAAGGAGTGGGGCGATTTGGGACTCGGATCTACTTCTTAATAAAATCTATCGATCGCGATCAACTTCATTCCGATCACGCTATCCGGTCGTCAGAAAGCGAAAATGAAAAAAAGTACACACACACACAGACACACACATACGCACACGCGCAAAACTTGATAAAAAACATCGGGGAGTGTTCCAGAAGCCATGAAATGTTGACATTTCATGAAATTATGTGGTTCGATATTCGGGGTGAAACCAATAACTTCCTATCGGAAAGTTAAAATTTCATTGCAGGATGGTACAAAGCGTTGTATTATGCCCGAGATTTGGTAAATTGATAATAAATTGTTATTTTAAATTGGGATCTAATGGGGATACACAAAAGTTGATAGCTTTAAAAAGTCCGGAAAATATTATTACAAAGTTAAAATAAAGTGGCAGTAGATCATTGTGCAATATTCCTCTATGAACTATCACTGATTATATGTAAAAATACTTTCAGTACATTGTGAGCAAAAATACAAAGGCCGGTACAATAGTATATTGCCGGATGGGCGTTATGGGGTTTTTTGCTCGCGTGGTGTTTGGCATACCGAGCGGAAGGCGAGGTGGCCAACCACGCAAGCAAAAAACCCCATAACGCCCATCCGGCATCATATTTTGCCGTAGTGATAATAGGGTTTTCGAGTTTGGAAAGCAGTACGGCAAAATATATATATCGGCTTCTCCTCGGGCATCATGACGCGCAATGCAGGAAATTCAACTCTCTGCCCTTGTAGTGTAATATACTATTTTGCCAAATATTCTTGATGAATAGACTCTTTGTAATTATTCCATATCGAGGATTTCTCATGAGAAAATTGGTTACATTGATATAAATGCACCACATATTATCAATGGCCAAATCTATAGGGATGTTGCAATATGTCTCAATCATGGAGAAAAATAAATTTCAAAGTACGTAGGTGAATAATAAAGACATATTGTGCATGTGAGTCTTCGCATAACATATTTATTAATATTAAATTCGCTATCTATTGTTGCTGTACATGGATATATACAATTGAATGCTGTTTGGCATTTAATAAATGAAACTAGTGGGAATGACATGTATGCAGTCTGTCAAATAGTCGAGAGAATAGATAAAATATGTTTAATGCCAACGTAGAAAAGAGCCATTAATTAATATCACTTGAATTTGTTAATGAGATATAAAAACGATCATCAAGAGTATGTGAATCTCTAGCTTCTATTGAATACAGACTGTATTACCATTGAATAACATGTACGACATTATTACACACTACCATCTAATACATTCCTTAACAGATTAATAAATAAATCAACATCCTTCAAGTGCTAATCGTTGATTAATATTGTCTACACGCACCCTCATTTCTCTCAGAATGTCTTCCGCAAGATTATCAACATTCGTATACCTGACTTTGAAGAAATCAAATATGTCAATTAAAAACTCTACGACTTGATCCCTAAAATAGTTACAAGTTGAGTGGAGACTTCCTTCTGGTCCGAGAAACCCCCAGACGAGTACTGGCGATACTTGCTCCGAAATTGAGTAAAAGTGGGCTAAAAACCCGTCTGAATATTTGAGCATTTGACGTTTTCCCATTAGAACCGACCAGATTGCAGTTCCAATTGCCTTTAAACCACAATGAAATCAATTGATGAATTGAATAAGTCAGGAACGGATAAGGAACTATAGAATTTGATATCATTACAGAATTAACGTTGCGAAAAATATCACCGATGTAATTCTCCGTAAAAGAAAGAAAATGTTGGAGACCCTTAGATTTGAGATATATTCATCAATGGATTAACAATTTTCATAAAAGTCCGAGGAACTTGTACATTGAGAGAAAAGTAAAAAAAAAACCACCAAAGAATATTTCCAAACGTTTCATAGATATGTATTTATAAAACTCTCATTACTTACAGTTTCCCTAAAACTCGCAGAAATCCACCGATTCTGGAGAATAGCTTTGATCGAAGATGGTGGCTTGTCAATCTCATCGAATGAATCCAGAAGAATAAAATCAATGAGAACGTCGTAAAAATTGATACATTTCACACCACGTCCCGTCAATTCTTCCTCCATAATTTTACGCTTACTAGAATCACTGAGAAATGATATCATCCTTTCATAATGGCTAACATAATCTTTGGGGTCCTGTAAAATAGAAAAAAAATATAATGCTATACATAATCATCTAATAATAACCCACAGACTCCACCTGAATAAGAACAGCTCAACAAACCCGGTCGGCATAGACGATTAAATCGCTGATGATCTGACGACCGATATCAGTAATCCAAGAAGCTGCTGAAGGTAAAGTAAAGAGTCTGGAGTATGCTTGGCGTAGACAATGGACCTTCGCCACGTATTCAACATCAGAACCGCATTTAACCAACTCTGTATGGAGCTTCCTATATTATTTATCCACAAAATGCATAAAGAATGTATGAGAGACGTTAAAAGGTGGTGACCACAGACTAAAGTAATCTATTAGTTTATTGCCTGCAATGAATGCCACGGTCCTCGTGTTGCTTCAATGCCGTATGGTACAGCTTTTGTTGCTCAAAGTGTGGAAAAAATTCAGAAAACTCCTCAAACTCCCTCAAGTCGGCGACCTGAGGTTGAACGAGCAGTCTCATGTTATTATAAGTTGTTAACCAGAAAAAACAATTTACTCATTCATTACTAAAAAGCGTATTACCCCATCTTTGGCCGATGCAAAGGATTCGGGGGACGATGCAGCATCGGCTTTGTCTTTATCCTTTCCTCCGGAGCGTGCTGTCGATGCTCGTTGGTGACTTGTTTCACTTCCGTCACTGTCATGACAAAATAGTACCGAGTGCTACGAGCAGAAAAATAGCCTTTCATCCTGACAATTCAATAAAGCCAAGTCTTGAAATATTCACTCTATCTCCGTGTTATTATGCTCAACATTGAAGAATCACTATAGAAAAACAGTCATAAATGGAGAATGTCAATTAACCTGATCGATAAACAGCAATTCAGCTGTACTTTGAATTTGATAACCAAGGTCAAGCAATTGCTGTACATCATGAGTGAAGGCAGCATCCGCTTTGGACGGTAGTGCATTACTCCCGCAGTTACAGCTGAATGCAGTGAGGGCATCTTCCCAGCAATAGAGAGCCTTTTCTAATGCTTCGAGACCTGCAAAAGAAAGAATTAAGAATGTATATCCTAAATTTCACATACAATTCAAGCATCTGCCCACCTCCGCCCTCTCATGTTCCTTTGACAAAGGTTACATTGAAAAAATTGACAAGACTTTTGGGGATGGACAGCTGAGTCGAGGGAAGAAAAAAAAGGCTTTCCGATACATATGCGCTGTACTTTCCTTTCTCTATTTGTATGTGTTCGGCACCCTGGAGTCTTGTACACAGACCTGGGCCAACCGTCAATATCGCCGCCAAGTGACGTAATGCGTATGAAAAATTCGTATTGGAGGATGCGTCATCCAATCGGGCAACGTAAGAGGGGTTCAATATCGCACAAACCGTGTTGGGAGGTAATATAACAGAACGGATATCGTTCGTGAGCGCAGGCCCCAAAACGCATGTTAAGCAACCTCGGCAAAAGCGAAATGCGAGCATTGATGCATTCAATTCCTTGGTGAAATACGTGTAGTGAGGGTAAATTATTATATTTTGCGTAAACACGTAGAGCTTTATGCAGATTAAATCATTGATTTTTTTTCATTTTTTATTACAAACAATGTTTTGTTCCATGATTTTCATTTGAATTGAAAGGAGTACGGTAGAGAACTGAGGTAAGTAGGAATAGGTCTTGAAGCGCCATAAACCAGAAAGCAAGCGCTTCGAATTCTATTATTTTAAAAGAGAGGAAGGGAGACAACTTCGAATTTAAGGAAGAGAGGGAAAGATAACGGTCAAATCTGAGAAGAGCCGTCAAGAGTCTTTACTATGCCGGCATAACAGGAAAGAGGCGAGGAGATTGGAGGGGGGAAAGAGATTGGGGTATGGGAGTTTCATAGGCCTCTGCGTCGTCGGTCGTTTCTCGTCCGGCTTATTCGCTGCGCGCACGTTAGACACTGCACTGCTGAATAAAGGAAAACGTGTTGAGTGTGTTCTACTGCAATTTTTCGGTTGAATTTTTATGGAATTTGGGAAGCAAGAATTGTAATTCACTTACTTCACTACTTCATACCACGACATTGATTTTTGTGGATTTGGTGTTACATAGATTCTTCCAGGCGAGTTTAAGCTTGTCAATAAAAAGTGAATTAAATCGTGAGTATATACTGTTTCGATATCACCATTCAAGTTTGGATAATGAAAGGACGCAAAGGTTGCAATCGATTGGAGTGAAATTCTCTCGCGAAATAAATGAACGGAATTTTTGGATGATACGTCAACGTAGATAATGGAAAATAGCCCTTTTATACAATGAAGAATTTCAAGACTCAGTGACTAAGCCAATTGAAAGAAATTAAAAGGGTTGGAAAGAAGGCGGAAAAAAACATTAATTATGATGATACGTTGAGTGTTAATGGCAGGATCAGACTGAATCGAGATGACTCAGAAAATAGATTATGCCAAAGTATTAATATTATTATTTATTTTAATTTTTGCATCTATTACGTCTTGGCTTCATCCTCATTAATTTATTTCTCTGATGGATGTCTGATTTGTATATTTAACTTGTCCAGTTCTACTATCCTATTTGCAATTTCTTAAATTTTCGTTAATCTACAAAACTAAAATACTGAAGTTTATCATCGACTTGCATAATATTGAATAGTGAATTGGATTCCTCCCGTTTCATTCAAGTGTCACGTCTGAAGAGCAGAAAAAAATCAAGGACAGTTGGTAGTGAGGAAGAAAAAGTAAATAAAAAATGTGCCAGTGTTGCGCAATCCAAGTCGAGCTGTATTACGTCAACAGAGAACCGGGTACCTATAAAATTCTGAAAACAAAGTGAAGAATAATTCTATGTTTTTGCGTTCTTTTAATAAAGAACAAGTGCAATACAGTACAAAGTTTTGATTGTCAGGGATTGACCTTGGCCAGGGCCGTGCGGATGAGCAGGCAGGTGGGAGAGTAGTTTTCGTTTGATTCTCTCGGGTGGCGTGTACCCACTCCCTCTGCTAGAGGATCGATAAAGCAATTCGACCAATTCGACCTTTTTTTTCTAACCTCTTGTTTTTGTTCGGGTTCCATGTTATCTCCAAATTATGTCCACAATCTGTATTCAATGATTAAAAAATTTAAACTTTGGGATATTCGGCCGGAAGTCTATTCGATCTGGCTCATAAAGTGTCACAAGAGACACGGTGAGGGAATTGCGTGACGAGGATAAATTGATCGAGTCCGATGAGACTAATGAGACTGACACAGAATTCGAGTGTCCTAGCTTATCATATAGAGCCGTGTGTATATATATATATATATATATATATATATATATATATATACATACGTGTTCAGAGTAAAACGCCTACGTAAGTACCTACTCGCCTCAGATAATGATGCACATTGGCATCAGACCGACCCCTGTGCATTTTATATTGAGTTTACTAGTGTGTGATCCATGCCCAGAGATGGGCTTGTTAATTCATCGTAGTCAATGTCAATTACTGAAGATAGGTCAAATTAAATCTTTCTACTGGCGAAATATTCATTTTTTTAATTACTATATGATTCTAAATTCAGATAATGACAGAGTGTTAAAAGTGTAATATGTGTATATGAGTATACTGAACTAAAAAATTCTTTTTCACAAAGTTCACTCACTTTCTACAAGGAAATATCCCCAATTCAATTATCAATTCTTAAAATTATAAAATCTGATAAATAATAGAATTCTTAGCGGGAGAGATGAGGAAATATTTTGGCGAAAGCCTTTTTTCTCTCAGTACGAGAACAAACTAGTTTATCGAGAACTTTCACATGTTTTCAAATTAACGAAAAATATTTTTTTCTGTCAAGGGAATCTTCGTCAATAGTATTTTTTTCTCTCAATGTAGTATAAGTGAAATCATTGAACGCCCTCATGATTAACTGAGTTATGCCCGATGATAGCAGTACCACTGCCCTTGGACAGCAACTGTGAATGCTTTTTTCAGACATACATGGTAAGAAATATCTTGAAATATCTCGCTACATGACTCTCGTACCAATTGGTTAGAACAATAACCTATTGTTCATCCTATTCATCCACAGATGAATTAACTGTTTTATTCTAAGGCTAAATGATTTTTTTCAAGTCTCGATTGATCCCATCATTCGGCATAGAATGCTGGAGATAATCGTTATGACGACTGGCCATGACAGTGCAATAACCGTATAGTTGATTCATTCCTGATTGGAACAATGGGGTGGCCGAGATTGGAGTCGTAACTGGTGGGTGGTGCTGTTGAAATCGCGTAGAGCATCGTTGACAGCTATCGAAGTAAATCACTACTACGCCTTTTATCAATGGTTGTTGACTTGAAAGTTTTTCAACTTTTCGGTATAATGAAAGTTCTCAAGTCAGCAGGGTGGGGTATCATGGCAACGTTGGACAATTTGGCAAGTTGAGGGCCAACTGGAAAATCGATGTGGCTTTTACCTCAAGTCTACTATAGTATATTTCTCACCTAGGGAGGTAAAATAAAGGAGGCTTGCTCACGTGCAAAATTACCGCCCGACTGAAGGTGACGGTGGTAAGCACGTCAGTAAGGCTCCTTTATTTTACTTTCCGTGGTGAGAGCATGATTTTTCTCCCTGGCGTAGGAGTAAAGTCACACTTCCCTCCCGCACAACGGGCGGAAAATGTGTACTTTGCTCCCGCCGGGGAGAAATTTTACTTGTAGCTATAAACATTTTTTCCACGTAAATCTTGCATTCCCCTTGCGAACGTTGTGGCTACAGATCTTGGGGTTATTATTCTTCTAATAGTTTCCTTCATAGATTCCTTTTTTTTTCATCCACTGCTGCAAACTCCGTCGCCGAGTAAAGTCAAACATTCCGTGAAAAGTACCCGTTACAATTTGCAAATGATTATTTACAAGATAGGCTTGTCAGGAATGAAATATTATCGGGGGTGATTTATTTCAAGTTCACGCTTTGATACGTCGGTCATTCGTGCATTTATTAACATGCTGATGTGTCCATTTCCCATGGCCAATAGACCATGTCAGAATTTCTAGTGAACGGTGCTTTGGTCACGGATCATTGGTTGATTTATTTGATTTAAGAGTGTTCTCTAGGTGTTTCAGCACCACTCGGTCAAGGTTTCTTCACCACGGTTGAGCCTTTATTTCTACCGGCATTATATGAAACTATGAGCGCCTATGAATTTCTCATCAGCTGTGTTGGGTACGCCAACGGTGCCAGGGCAACTTAGCACCGTTACTGGACTACGCTGATGGGTGCAATACCGTAACTGACCACGGGGCAGATTCGCGAGGCGAATCGGCAAAACTCGGCTTCCGTTTCCGGTTTCCGTTTGGAAATAACGAATTTTATAAAATATAAGATGACGATCTCGTACAATTTGACAATTAATTACCAGAATGAATTAATTAGCATTCGATCCATAATGGTATTCTACTGTTCATACATTTTTTATTATTAATCTCCAATCAAGTTCAACTTCATTGTACTACTTCAATTAATGACGAATTTCAAGGTAGAGTTTCCATTGGGTTTCATCTCCGTGATTAAAAGACAATAATCACCGCGACAATATTTGTAGGGAACCGGGAAAATTACGTATTTTTAATTATCCATAACGAAAAACTGTTAGTTTGTTAAATAAATTCAATGAACGGGTTCAATTTGATTTATCCACTGCAGGATTATAAATATTGTAGAATTCATCCGTAGTCTTTGACTTTCTGGAAATTATTGGTCAACTCGTTCGATTAGCTATCTAACCTTATACGATGTAAGATTCATTATTCAATGTCAATTTTACATGCTCAAATCGGTTTTTTTTTAAAAAAAGGTTAATATATAGGACCTCATTTGATTACTTACAATGAGGAGAATTCGAATGACGTATATGCTTTTGGGAAAAGTATATAATGGGACTTGCCATCCGAGTAAAAAACTTGAGTGCAAGTTTTTTTTTCTCGTCAGACAATTATTTTGTGAAGCTCAAATTTTTGCATCATTGCATGTCCTAATCCAATTTATCAATGACGTTGGACTGTAAAATGGCAAGGATGTTTGATTAAAAAAGCTAGAAATTTGTGATTTCTCTCCCTCAACTCAATGTGAATATAAATTGACGAAATTAATTAATGAATCCATTAGAATTCATTTTGTCAGAGAATTCGACTCCCCTGGCATCCTTAAGTGTTCATAAAATATTAATTTTCAACATTACGAAATGAGTGCGTTTCGAGTTTATTATAATTTTAAAATAGTATTTTTTTCATATAACTCTTTAATTTGGTAACAATTCTCACTATGAACCGTTAAAAAAAAAAAACACGAGATAATAGTGAATCCATCAAATTTTTCATTAAAAGAGCTTAATAAACAATAATTTCGTTAAGTTGAATTAATTAATAAATTAATGAGGTGAACTGAATTGCTGAATTGCTATTCTCCCATGAGAAATTTAATCAAAATACTGTTGAAATAATTATATTTAAAGATATAAAATTTTATATTATTACAGATGAATTGGAACAGGTGTTTATGGATTACGCGTGCCTCCTCATTTTTGTTAATTGTGCTGACCATAATATCAGAATCCCAATGCGACAGTAGTGTTCACATATATTCGAAGTATCGTGTACCAGTAACCTCTAGCACACTAAACTGGCTGCCAATCAGCCATTACGCGCCATCCAAAGACAATAACCTTGTAATTGGGGGATTTCAAAGTTTAAAATCACCTGGTACGTCACGTTTTTGTCACATTTTCTTGTTACATTTTCGTTACACCTAATAATAATAGACGGGTAGGTCAACATAAATAAACCATTTTTTTCATCATTGATTTTAGACGAGAACTATAATGATGCCCCATCGAAGCAATGGGAGTTGTACGTTTGTCGTGCAGCTCAAAGTGGTGTATGGGTTGCTGGCGCGCAGTTGAAAGGAGAGAAAAAATGCACCATAACAGTTCTAGGGACTGTACAAATAGTTGAAAATTATGATTTATTAGAGAATGTCGATAACGCTGCTAGATTAAGTTGGGTCACTTGGGATAAATTTCATCAAATTCCCACGGGTGCTGTTGTCACCGAAACCATGTATGTGGCACGTCATGTGGTTTCTAGCAATGAGACTATGAAGGATCGCTCACCACGCACCTACACCCACTACATCGGTACACTGAATCACGATGAAAAACTGGGAACAATAGCCTACGTCAAGAGCGTCAGTTTCACTGTCAAATTATTTTTATTTGTTACCCATACTGTCGCAAACGAATACGAGACGTTAGGTGTTCTTTTTGGATTTGATTTTTACGTTCCTTTTTTATCCACAGGATGGCGAAGAAGGTTCGACAGACTCTGGGGAGTTACTAGTTGAGACAGAGCCAATTCGCTACGAATTAACTTCCGTTAAATTAAATCATTGGCGTACTCGGGTAATTAAGAGTGAGCCAAGGATAATCGGAGAAGCGACAATCAGCAATGCGAGGAATGAACGGGCTAAACTGGCCGAGGCATTCGGATACGGCTACAAATATTCCAGTTACTGGGGCCAAGGTCACGCCATGATTAAAGCACTGAACACCTCTATTACGCTGTTTAATAGGACCCAATTACCCATGATAAAATGGGGAATGGAACAGAAATTCGAACGCGAAGATAGTTATTCGTAAGTGAGCAAAATATGAATCTATCATAGTGGTATTGCTAATTTTTGTTATATTTTATTTTCTTCTTTCCTACTATCGTTACGGTTTTATAGGTCGCCCTATTGATCTCCCTTGTCTCTCCTACTTTTCTATCTATAGCTGTGGTGTCATCGTCGTCTTCCTTTCGCTGTACCTCATTTGAGTTAGTACTGCACGGAAAACAATGGAAAAGCACAGTTGTACCGCCCGTCAATGGCGTTGTGCTCTAATGTATCCCATATAGACACTAGAGCGGCACACCGTCATTTCTTAATTTGTTTGCGCGAGAGATGTTTCTAATCGGTCACTCATCCAAGTATTAACCATGCTCAAAGCTGCTTAGCTTAAATGTCCATCGGAGCAACACCTCACACACCTGATCATTATAGTTGACTGCCTAAATGACTATTTAGTCATTTCATAATTTTATGCCATAGGTGCCCGTAAATACGCGATTCTAACCTCGCTTCGCTCGGTTAAATTGCGGATTACGGGCACAATGACATAAAATATTGTATGGAACTTGTGCGTAATGGTGTTTTTTGGCTTGTTTTTTGGCTCGTGGGATTATAACACTCGCCTTCGGATCGTGTTACAACCTCCCACGAGCTAAAAACACCATTACGTAAGTCCAAATTTACAGTGCTGTTTTCAGGCGTGTAAACGCATGATTATGCACGATCCCAACACTTTGGCATAATATGTCACAACTGTTGAATAATCTACACTTACACCCAGAAAACTTCCTTACAGTTGACTTATTAGGGCGCCATCTAACAACACGCACCCGGAATACTACCCCCACCACCTCCATTTTGCGTATGATCGCGTTACCCCCACTCCTTCGTTCGATGTTAAAAGTTATGGTGACTGAACCATACTGTCAACTCATAACCTCAAGTTCAATAAGCTCTAACCGTCACTATTTCATTACACCAATACGTATTGTAATTTTCTGTTTGCAACGGAATAAAAAACCTTTAATTGTAACGAATGGAAAAGAGCGTTAAAAAATTAATAGACAGTGACATGGAGCTGGAACTCAATTAATTGGTTGTCGATGATGGTTTCGTTCTCTGCGCGACTGTATAATGATCAAAACAACATGAGTTGCTTATATACTGAAGTCAGCATAAGTTTTAACATGAAATGCTACCCCTACCACCTAGATTTTGCGTATGATCGCATTACCCCCACTCCTTCGTTTGATGTTAAAAGTTACGCTGACTGAACCATACTTGTATAAGCCTTATACTATACTGTATTACAAGTGCGTCAATTTTATTTTTGTTAATTATATTAATTTAATTAAGGACCGTTTTATAGTACATAAATGAATGAAGTATTTGTTTAAACTAATAAAACTAATGAAACCTTTTAAACAAAACAGTTTTCAATGTCTAAAGAAACGAATGTATAGGATATCAAGTGTGCAAAAAATATTAATTTTAACTTTATAAACTGCCCAAATCTATCAATCTAATTTGTAAGTAGTATGATGCCATAACGTTGTTTAATTCAAATATTTGAAAACTATGTTTTTTTTGAAACGTTTACTTAGCTTTGCTATTTTAAACAAATGTTTCATTCATTTATGAATTTAATATGATTATAAATTATATAAATTTATGCAAATGGAAAATTGCAGTAAATTCATAAATAACACTTATGAATTTACTATAAAAAAGCAATTAATTAAATAGTAGATTTATAAAAAAATGGAGTCACGCACTTGTAACATAAAGTAGTATAAGCAACTCGTGCTGTATTGATAATTATACACTCGCGCAGAGGGCGCACTCGGCTTCGGCTCGTGCGCCCTCGCGCGCTCGTGCATAATGATCAACTTGGAGCACTTGTTGCTTAATATACTATTACTTGTTTTTCGACGGATTGTAACCATTAATGATTATTTACTGACAGGGTGGAGATTTATCTCGAGCCTGGGACTGGCGTGAATGTGACAGTTAGGGCGAATTATACAGAGTATGAGGTGCCGTATACTGGACAATTAGTATCACACTATGATGACGGTCAGAGCAAATCCAGAGAGGTCAGTGGAATGCGTAAAGAGGAAACAATCACCGATTTGCGGCCCGTGTTTGGGCCTGTTTATTTCCTCAATAATTTGAGTATTGTTCCAACGACTGTGGCACCTACTACAATACGTGGAACTACTGTTCTCTCCAGTTCAAGCTCGAGTTACAGCACCTCCGCCACTTCATCGACTACTATTAATAGACTCAACGATATCAACAATGTCGTAAGAGGTGATGACGATGATAATAGTATCATCCCATCAAAATCTGATTCAAATATGCAAAGTGATGACGGAGGACCTCAATCCCTCAAGAATAAGGATGCTTTGGGAGGAGCCACGAGTTTACTACCCTGTTTTTCGTTTTCCATAGCGTCCTTCTTAGTGACTCTTTACAGAATCACGTGAAGCAGTTCTTAATGAGGGGCGATAGAACATTAAATTCTATGTAAGCATCCCGATTGAATTCCTAGCACATTCCTAATCAAATGGAATATTTATTAAAACCGATTATATAGTTATAGTTGCAGATTTCTCTCAATATTATTTCATTCATTATTTTCTTTTCAAACGGCATGGTTTTTCATTTTTGTAAAAGGGAAATGAGCAAGTATAATAGTTCAAAAACACTTCAGAAATTTGGCGAGATTTTTCCAACTGAAGAGAAAACTAATCTCACATGATGTGGTTAGTAAACGTATTATTTTCTAGTATTTATAAGATAATATGGATACACTTGACTATCTGAAATACATATGCTTGCCTTTTAAAGGTGAGGAAGTTGTTGTCAAGCTTAAAATAAGATGAGCATTTTGAAGTTGACAAAAACAGACTCATGTCAAATAGCATTCTAAACAAATATATATTACTGAGCTAGTCTAACTGAACGTCAAGTACAATTTAGAAGAATTATGAGACAGGAATGTCCTACGTTCCTCACACTTGTTCAATTCAATTCTGATAAACAAATCCGTGTTTGAAATTCGATAGAAAATGGTTTGCTGCAGCGACTAGATAGATTTATTCCACCAATGGTCTATATTTCTTGTGACCATTGATACAATTTTTTAAATGAACGTCATGGGGTTTGACCAGGCAGTATTAACGTGATATTTGAAAAATGATACAACCGTCGTAGTACTTTCTGGAATTGGATAGGCAATTTGAAAATGTGGATGTGAGAACAAAAGACGAGGAATTGGTGAAAAAAATGTAGTTGCTATTTATGGGGGAACGCAGCTACATTATATTTTTGAGATTGGGATACAAAGAAGATTTGTAATATTTGTAAGAACTTAGCTGATATGGAAAGATATTATTAGGGCTTATGAGACATTCATGATATATTGAATCCTCAGAATGATGTTTTGTCCTATTTTCTTTTAGTTATTATATAGCCAAGTTTCTTAGAAAATTCACTGCTAATATTGTGGTTAAATATCCCGCTTATTATTGTATATGTTTTGGGTTCATAAATTTAATCATATAATTAAATGGTGTGAATAACTTGGAATAAAATTCAGTAGCGGAATGGTATACGGGAGATGGCTTTCATTTTGCTTTTAAATAGATTACCTTCAACAAAAGATCGGGAAATTGCTGAGAAATGTAGAACTTTTCGAGAAACGATTTTGGAAAGCAAAGTAAGACCGACGAAAAATTCTCAAAACATTGATAAAAATCAAATGGTTTATATTGTCAGTAAGAGGCTAATGTCTACAGTTAAGTCTAGACTCTAAGGATATGATGAGAGTTGACCAAATAAAAACCGTAATTACGTCAGCTTACTCCACATTCCTCTGTGCAAAAAACCCATGATTAGGGAAAATTTGTTGCAATTTCACAAAACTACGCGCAAACATATCTAATAGTAACAATAATAATAATAAGTATGGAATAATTTAACTTTCCATGCTTGAGTGTCGCAAGTTTTACTAATGAATTAGTAATATACTCTGGAATAGAGCGGCCTTTGATTCTATTTTATCATTCCCTGTACTAGACCTCGTTTACATCCACACCGAAATTTTTAAAAACTTGACAACGATTAGTATCACCCCCACATACTTAGTAATATCAAAAATAAAAATAGTATTGTCCGACCTTGAGATCATTTACATGCAGGCATTCATTCTACATTGATGCTTATCATTAATCGCGTGGTAAACCGTCGTATGGGCGTATCAAGAAGAAATAGTACATTTCATGCCCGTGCCTTGGAAAACAGGTCCTAGACTTCAGCACGGGTCGTAATTTTGCACGTGAGGACGACTTGCCTACTTTTCCTCCCTAAGTGAGAAATATAATATTCTCGCCACGAGTGCCATCACTATCTATGACAAGGCTAGCAAGTGAAGCCTATAGCAACATATTCGTAAACCATTTTAAGCCATTTCCAAACGATTAAAATTGATTTCATTTAGAAATTCTTATTTGTCTACTAATTATAGATCCGTCTCAGGCCAAATCCTCGCTTTAGTCAGTGAGTACCCTTGTAACGGAAAAATTATCACTTAGTGCATGTATCAATTGACTATTCAACCGATTCTAACTTCAGATTTCGCTAAGGAGACGTAGTGAATTGTAAAAGTGCAGTGAAAAACGTGTAATAATAAAAGAATTACGTGAAAATGTCGTTCCCGGGATTTGGGAAATATTGCAAGTGTTCCATACATTAGAAAGTACATGATCCCCCCCCCCCCCGGCACCTCTATCAGTTTCCATTTTTTAAGAATTACTCGGTAGGATACTGGGAGGTCATAGTACTTTTTTTTTCAAAGCATTCCAATTGTTTCTTGATTTTGATCACTCTTTTGCGTTTGTATGATGCTAACGTAGTTCTACTGAATGCCATAAAATAGACAAAGAACGTGATAAGGATAAAAGATTGAGAAATCTTGAAATGACTATGGGCTCAACAGAATTATAATGTATTTCGTTTTTTGCGAGGTGACACGGTATCAATCATAACTTCAATCAGTATTTTAAATTTAAGAATCTTGCTCTTAACGATTTAAAAATATTTAGTAGAAAGTGTCTACCACTTCGCTACTGAGTTAATCATTTTCACGAAAATCTGTGAGGTGAACTTTTTGGGGAAATAATTTTCTACGAAAAATGTCTTCTGAGAAACCATGAGCAATCTCTTATAAGCAAAAATACTTGTGAAATAATTTGTAAATATGTTGCTGGTCATAATTATTTTTACTGTTTCACTACTGAATCATAATGTACATTAAAAGTTACCTTAAAATAAGTATTTGCAATTACATCATAATTTGAGTTACTACTATTCATTATACTTTGTCAGAGAGTCTCTATATCAATTTTCTTACCTAGTACCATTAAAAAAACATCTACAATGATTAACAGCTAAAAGAGGGTAAATTTTAACATATTCGAATTGCATGTTAAAAAGTGCAGAAAAATATACAGATATTGAAAAATGACCAAATTACTAAATATCAATTTATAGTTCGAATACAAGATTTCGAAGGGATTCGATTGTTGACACTCGTACGGATCGGACGTGTTTACCTATCGCTCCGCAATAGAACATATTTGCCTCGTTTACTTCGCTGAACTGTGTGTGAAAATTCATTAACAGTGATAACTAAAGACAACTCAATACACGGAATTAGTATTTTTTTTTTGGGAATTGAGTTCTTTATCCTGAGAGTGACCTCTGCCTCCAGGGACCTCACTTCCACTGAACATGGATCCTCTTAGAAGGCCTCAGACTCCTAATGGAAACTATGCAAGAGCACTGCAAACATTACAAGAACCGATGAAAGAACGAGCAATTATTATTGATATAGTAATTGAAGCATCCACTGAGAAATACGTTGTTACTCTCAAACAACTTGTCCATTACTTAAAAATTAAGAAAGCTGGAAGGATTGCTAACAATCGAGTGTGCGTGTACCTCGACAGCATAAAAACTGTTGACGAACTCGTCAGTTCTAAGAAATGTGTCAATGTCCAGGGTGTGAACATTCCTGTGAGGCCTTACTTCACCAATAATAAACGTGTTATTATTTCGTGCCAACCGTACATTACCGACGACATGCTAGACCATGAATTTGAAAAGATGAAAATTAAACTCTTGTCGCCAATTACCACGCTTCGTTGTGGATTT
>JAPYZM010003660.1:0-11736 GCA_030522845.1 Psyttalia concolor
TGTACATTAAAGAGTAGTAATTGAACTATATTCTGTGAAATATTGGTTGAAAAATATTGAAAATTGACCGAATGCCAGCAATTCTTCGCAGGCGCCTCAAAAAAAATACATTTCGCGGTGCACTCTGTGTCTCAAAATCTATTCAACCGATCGTTCTCAAATTTTTTACAGTATTTCCTTACATAATTTATGAGGTATCCCTGTCGAGTTTTTCCATTGTTTTTAAATTTTTGAATTTTTTACAAGACTTGACAGTGAAAATACCGATTTTTGGCCAAAATTCATGACTATTGTTGTTAATAATAAAAAAATTAAAATAAAAAACGAAAAAATCTTGACAGGGTTTCTTCATAAATTATGTAAGGAAATACTGGAAAAATTTGAGAACAATCGGTTGGATAGATTTTGAGATACAGAGTGCACCGCAAAATGTATTTTTTTCTGAGGCGCCTGCGAAGAAGTGCTGCCATTCGGTCAATTTTCAATATTTTTCAACCAATATTTCACAGAATATAGTTCAACTACTACTCTTTAATGTACAACAATCAGAAATAAATTTAATTTCCCCGTACGCCCAAAAAACATCTGTAAAAACCTGTTTTTTTCTGCCTTCAAAACCCTGCCCCCCCCCCTTAATGTCTATAGCATTGGCAGAACTCGATGACTAAAAAGAAGGAATGAGTCCCCGTTGCAAAATTATTTTTTTATCACAATGATTGCGCAATTTTACACTGAGCGAAAAATATAATTTTTCTAAACATATTTGTTTTGGACAACCAAATGCCTCAAATTTCTATAGCAAAACTTGCTTTAAATCTTTGGCAGAAAAATATTTGACTGAAAAATTGTATTTTCTTCCTAGTTTATAAGTTTTATACTGAGGTTTTTAGGCATCACTAAATATTTTTATCTCATTGTATTCAATCGAATAATATGTAGGAATATCTCAATGTTTCCATTGTAAAAATCATTGATTGATGTTTTTAAAACCTATAACGTTTATTAAATGCCGCCCTCAGTATTCAAAAAACTTTAATCTTCGTTAAGCTGTCGAGTTACTTTAAATACCTAAAATGTTCGATAAATACCCTAAACTATAAAATTATGCCTTTTTAGGAGTTAATTCTCACAGTAAATTGGAGAAACAATTCTCCGAATACAAATACAGAAATATTCCCACACCCGATGGAAAGATCAAACATTTCTATTTTTTTTACGACTACAATTACTGATACTCTGTTTGTTTTATTTGAAGGGTTAACTGGTCGTTGATGGAATAAAATGTCAATTTTGATTGTATTTAAAGTCAATACTTTCCCAAACGCATTAACTTTTCTCCCTACATAGACACACGGGTCAGATGATTTAATGAAGACGAGCATGCGATGCATTATGGCGTATTAAAAAAGAGAGGAAAAAAAATATGTAGGTAATAGTGAGGCCCCCTTCACCCCCATACATTGGCACGTGTCAACTTTCTACTCCAGTGTATACAATATGACATTCGATATGCATCTTCGTTAATTGTATTTAAACATCGCCAATTAATTTGTTAATTACCTGGCAATTTCAATTATTCCATTTTGATGGATCTCACATTTGAATAATTAAAAATTTATCATTTCAACAATAAAAAAATATGAACAATTTCGAGGGAATAAATAATTATTAATGAAAATCAATGAGCAATGGAGAGACGTTAAACGATTATTGGCAATTTCGGTTTTTAAACATACAAAAAAGCCTTCAGTAGTGAAATCTTGTCGTCAATGAGTGAATGATAAAATATAAATGCGCAAGACTGATGAAAGGTGGAAGAAAGGGGAAGCCGAAGAGGTAACGACGTGATAAAGTCGCGTGCGTGACCCGTGGCCAGTCTGGGGCCATCTCTTCTCCCCCGTTGTTGGCTCACACCGTACATGTTTAACCTCATCGCCTGCTGCTTCATCATCGATCCTACACCCGGTGCGCTTGGCTTTACACTCACGCGATTCAAGCATCCATGGGGTTTAACTGTGGTAAAACAACCCTTTTATCAGCATTGCTTGGCTCATCTCGATTATTACTATTTCCATATCGGTTTTACGATCATATCTAGCGGTACATTATTTAATAAAAAAAATTTGTTTTTTTTTATTATTTCATACATATCCAACAGAAACTGTGAGGCAGAGGAATTTTAGGATGAAGGATACAACTTGTTTATCTAAATATTAAACGTTAATATTTTTTTTTTATTTAATCGTAATTTTTGTTCTCAGTAAACTACTATTTCGTTAAGGTAAAAATTAGATTGTTAAGCAAAATTGTGGTGCATTTTGAGTAAGGTTGATCTAGCGTGAATTAAGATCTGATCATGTGACACATGGTAAATTATTTACACCCGATCAAAGATGTAACGCCAATAAAAATCCAAATTAGATCTGAGAAGTCATTTTCGAGTGAATGAGGGCCATTCGTATCACAATCGTTACGATACGGGTCGCAGGGAAGTTGCGCGACCATCTCCGTCTCGAGAGTAGTTTTCCACTAAGTCCCACGAATGACTAATAATTACCGCCACAAAAAGATGATTAAATTGGGAAAAATCCACTTGACGACCTGAGCCTCACGACACTCTAACCAGAAGGAAATTTGGCTCGTAAAACATTTTTACCGTTAAGATGTCTGACCCTTATAACTGGCCCCAATTAATGAACCTTATTCATGACTCTCGAGACCCTCGGTGAATCGTCTGGCTGACACCAATATTTGACCCTCATGTATTTGAACCTTATGATAGTGAGAATAATGAGGAGAATGATTCATTACGTAAATATGAATTTCAGATATTGTCGTTTAATTGCTTGTTTTCATTAGGCCCTAATATAGAAATTTGTACCAAAAGTTCTGACTATATGATTAGAGTGTGGGTTGGCATGCGATTGATTCGGGTTTAATAATACCTCCCTATAACACATCAGAAGACTCTCATGATTCCCGATAAGACCCCGTAAGACAAACAATACGCCAACTTTGCGTCGACCCTATCTTCAAAGTCGGTCTAGGTAATATAAAAACGATTATTTCTGGTCAGGTTTCAATTAATTGGGCCAAATATTTTTATGTTAATGCTGAAAAAATCAAATCGGCAAAAAAAATACAGACTAGCTCCAAAGATATCGTATTCACATTCCATTTTAACGATTAGAACGCTCGGATCCGGAAGAAAAATTGAGAACAAAACATCCAGAACTTCAACCCGTTCATTGGCGGAGTTATTCGAAACTGAAGACGGTCCTCTCTTCACGATCTACGGCATTATACGTCACCAACGAAAGCTTCTGAAATCTGAAAAAGTCTTGAGTTTCTCTAGCTCACAATTCAATAAATTCTTTCGTTAATATCCTTCGATGGCGTGATTAACAAACTCATTGTCAAAAAATGTTTCAATACAGGTTGACCCAATGTTGGGCAATGCTGGCCGACCCCTGGCGAAAAGTCGGCCATTTCTGAACTCCAACCAGAGATGCACATATTTTGGTGAACCTTTTCTGCAAGATTTGTTGAGACCTTGACACGAGAAGACATGATGGGGAATCGATTTTTCATCGTTGTAGAGCTGTAGATACAACGAATGTTTTCCTATATTGGGAAGCTAAAAAAAAGTTGATTTTAGGCTAGGTGCAGTCCATCAGCGACGAGGGGTTGATGAGCTAAGATTGCGTATGATTGATTCTAGCAAATAGGCCGGAATTACAGTTATAAACAGAGTTTTAAGGATTTACATATATCCTTTCTTAATAAAAGAAATATACACTTGGAGGCAATGATTCCAGTTTTTATCTCTCTTATTATTCGACATATTACTCAAAACAACACTTTTCTATCTCACAATTGCCACACTCTGTTATTCAGCCGATTGCCTCAGCAATATGCAAGAAACGCGACGAGGTTAAGGGAAATATAGTGATAGAAAGTCAAAGGTATCTATTTGCCGACGCGCACCCGATATAGTAACTCGATTGCTGGCGCATGCAGACTCCCTGGCTCAAGAGATCGAGTCACGCGTGCGGCTCAAAGAAAGTGCCTCACCAAAGGTCATACCTAACTCGACCGACGGCGTCTCACTCGCGAAGCAATACCAAATGCCAATCTACTTACGAAATACGGTATTGTAACAATGATACCCCCGTACGAGGGTCGTCTTGGGCCCCAATCAACATTCCCTTTTGAGATAAATTCTTAGGGGGATTTTAAACTGTGCCACTGGTTGTCATCACGTGTTAACTTGACATTTCGATATTTAATTCAGCATTTCAGTGACAGAATAGGGCAATGAATATATCGGAACGTTCCACTGTTGTTGAAATATCACATCGACTGCTATTTTTATATTATACGTTTTCTTTCATTCAATCGTAATGCAATAACCGAAATGCTACACTGAAAGAAAAACGAACAAGCTCTCATAAAAGTCATGTGTAAGCCAGCAAATTCATTAGCTAAAAATTGCCGTAAAAGTACAATAAATTGATGAAAGGGTGTCCGATCGTATTCATGTAGCCAATATTTTTTCCTCGGTGTATATTGCCCTTAATTTATAACATTCCTAACACACAATTATGATTATTATTACATTTACCAATTGATTCCTTTGTCTGCGATAACGGTTTCCAATTTTCAAATACTTCCCGATATTTCACTGTTGGAAACTGTGGTAGAGATCATGTGATTATTTTTCTGCCCGCTGGTTGTAAACCAATTACTTTATGTGCACTACACAATTTTCAAAAGTGAACTTTTGAGACAAATATCGAAAAAAAATTTTGAACACATTCCAAGTTATTTACACTCAATATTTGGAACTGAAAGATTTTCAATATCAGCTTCCGTTTGAGAACGCAGGCAACCAATTAGGAAGCCTATTTTAATAAATCTTTGTTTATGATAGAGTAAATCTGCAAAATGAAACAAAAAACCGGCGCCAAGTTCAAAAGATTATCTCTCTATCACCCCTTGAAATCTCTGTTTTTCTCTGAAAACCCCCCACCCCAAAAAAAACTTAATACTGAATAATCTAACCATAAATATGGAGGCTTTTGTGGGCGTAAAATAACGATAATGCAAGTAAAATAATGGACGGTATACAAGTTTTATTACCCCCGGGGCGAGTGAATGGAGAAGAGATAGAATCTTTTTCTCCTCTCTTGTTCGGTTTACTATCCTTTGAGAGAAGTTCTGTAAGGTACCTCATACTATCCAGTGCCCTCTTCGGTCTCTTAACTTCACGCATTGACTCCCGCAGGCGAGAGAATACCGGAAAAGGATTTCCTCAAATCTTCCTGATATCCGTCACTTCTTTTCTATCAAGGATTGAAAAAAAAATTATTAAAAAATTTTTTTGAAAATTTAATCAAATGTGGTTCATCTATCGTTTGAGAATGACCTAGGAACTTCAATGGCGGTTGGAAGTATGTCTTAATGACGTGCTGCTGGCATTTAAAAATTCTTATTAGCAAATATGGCGACTACTCCTGGTGCCATTTTGACGTCTACCGTATTCCTCTGCACTCGTTTAGAGCGTTGAATCTAAGAAGGGTGTGGCTAACCCCAGAAATTGATTCGATCCGGTTGCTTCTGCGCTCTCCTCAACATCAATCTCATCAGCTGCGGACGCGCGTGCGCTTAGCCTGATCTCTGAGAAACGGCAGCCATTCTTCATACTATTTTCAACGGACAGCAATCAATGCACCTCTCAAGTTTATTGAAAAGGGTAAAGAAATTAAATGACAACATAAGATTTTGGTAAAATTCATTGAAATTTCAACGATAATTACTTCCATTCTGCAGTGGATTTATCAAGCCATTATTCAGGTCAAACTGAGAGGTACAATTTTACAGTCTACTTTACAAAATGAATCCTTAGAGGGTAAAAGGATGACGATGTAGTAATAGCAATAAATAGCAGTTATCTCTGGCAATTCTCCTTTATTGAACGGGGGAGGGGCGGAGCGGAAGGAGAATGAATTCATTACAATCCGAACCAATGTAGCCTATATACTCGATGAGATCCATATTCCTCATTGGAGATTCAATAAGACGCAATTGTTCAAAATTCTCCAGTTTTACTGGAGACGTTAGCCGAGTAACAATCCATTCAAATATTCAATTACGGTTTGCATTTTTGTTGTGAGATTTCCCATTCCATTTGATTTCCATTCATCTATTTTCAGTGGATGAAATTTCCCTGATTTTCTCCCTTTTATGCGTCCAATTTCAGGAAGAGTGGAACAAAATGGAAGATATAGATATTGGGATTTTGAGAAAATGATAAATGATGTAATATTTTTGTATTTTCTTTCCTAAATCCTTAAGAGTTAAATAAAGATAAATAGAGATAAATTAATCAACGGATAATTCGAGCCTCCATTTCTAGTTCTTCAAATTTTTACTACCCCAATCTTCACATGGGAAATCAATAGTTCGTCTGTTTTCTTTTTATAATTTTATCGAGATTTATTCATAGAATGTATGAAGAAAAAAATTGTTTACTTCGAAATTCTATCTATACACACATAATTTCGAAATGGAAAAAGGCCATATCCCCCACAGTACCAAGAGAGGGACACTGAAGGACCTATTGAGTGTCGCAAGTTTATATCACAAACGTAGGATTATCGAATGTAGATTGCAATGAGGGTCGAATAAAATTAACGAGATGAGTGTATATAATTCAAATGCTCCTGCTTTGTTCATAAATGGAACAAACATATGTTAATCTCCACTCAAACAAAACGAAATCTAAATGTCACCCATTCTGTAGTTAGTAACTTGAAAAATTACACGGAGAGAATTTTTATAGCAAAAATTACCGCTCCGTTTGGTAATTGTGTAGCATTGTCGACGTCCGGAAAAAATCACCCAACCGCGGAGGAAAATTCACTATCTTTAATGAAAATTAGGCACATATCTAGACAATTTTTAGTGAGGGGTAAGGGCATTTTACTGAGAAGACCGAGAATTTTTCACGGAAAACTAGAGAATTTCTATTATGAAGTCAAAACCAATTATATACATCTGGAAAACTTGTATGAAGCAGTGCAAAAATTCTACTAAAGCGGTACGGTTATTTTCCGCGTCGCCACAAATATACTACACAATTATATTACGAAACGGCAATTTCTACTAAATTTTGTTCGCACGTAAAAAATGAATTTTCTGGTAAATGCAAATTTATTACCAATCCCTCCATCCTATGCAACTTTTGCGAAATTCCCACAAGACTACGATGGAAAATCTATGAACTACGAAGTCAGTTGTTCATCAAACTGGAACACAGACATTCGTTCTGCAAAGTCTTCCAGAAATGCTCATTAGAACTCATTGCTAAATCAATCAATTGAATTGATTCGAATTGATGAATGCAAAAAAAATGAACCCTCTAGACAGCTACGTCTCGCCCTACATTTAATTCAACTCATAAATAATAAACAATTTCATGTACTCATGCATCAGTCTGCAGTTCCAGAATATAAAATCCATGAAGCCATTAAGGAGCTGAGAAGAATGACTTATGAGTTTGTTTCTTATGTATGAATCCACCTCGTGGTGTTGCAGAAAAGATCACCTCCATTCCTTCTTTTGTTCCTTTGTCGCTGTTTTTTTTTTTAGTTTCATTCTTGTTTTTCGTCTTGTTTTGTCTCACTCCGCAGGTTCACACCCGCCCGTGCCGGTTCGCGGCCCCACGGCGAGACTCCGAAAACGCGTTATTAACACCGGTGACCTCTTCTCCATTTCACATCTCTGTATTCGTCTATGATTATCCAACATTAATAGCCGTAGACTCGAACACTCTTCCCCAGCAATTTCTTACGTGTTCGAATACTCCACTGGCACACCGTCAAAATCACATGTTCTCAGCAATTGATGTGACTGAAATATTAACTGTTCCATTGAAGTAATCCAAATAAAAGGAACAATTATTTCCAGTGGATCGTAATTATTGACAAAAATTATTTTTAACTTTGCACTATATACGTACGACCCATAATAAATCTTTTACTTGGCTGTCTCAATACTGAATAATTAATTGTCGAAATCATTTGTAAACAGTCTAAGGCGCTACGATGTAAACAATAAATGAACCAAAAAAAAAATCCGAGTCTGTAACGTCAATTAGCCTCAGACTCAATTTAAATTTCTTTTCATTTCGCTTCCTTCCTTTCTTCACCTCAATCCTCCAAGACGAATCAAAAGTAATTTTTAAATCGCAGATGGATCAATCCATCTGAGATCCATGTATCAATTCAGCCAAAAGGAATATACAAAAATAATCAATAAATAAAGCCCTCGCATGTACAACGTCAGCTACACGCACGTGGTGTTCGTGAACAACATTTCACCGGTGTTCTAGCTATCATGGAAGCACCCCACCGTTATATATCATTCATCAATAAGTCATTCTGAAGAAGAAAAATCCATTGAAAATGTTCTTGTACCTTGTTTGTTACCCATTATAAAATATTCAGAAAAAAATCAGTCTACAAAAGTCGACAGAGGGAGGAGACTCACGAGCATGTACAAATCATAAATACGAAAGGTAGAATGACGCGGCAACGTGCGGTTCCAACCTACGACGGAACTCGTACCTTCTACATGCTTCTTCTGCATTTGAAAAAAAAAACACAGAGAAGAGGAGAGGGAAGTAAAATAAAGGAACATAAAAAAGATATAATAAGACCACTGAATTCACTCGTTGCATATTAAGCCCCCTCGACATCAGCATAAGGCACCGTCACCCTTGCGGCCCTTCCAATCCTGATTTCTTCCTCCGCCTTGGATCAAATCCCGCTGGCGTTATGGACGAAATATTAAAATTTTTGCGAGTGGCTATCCAGAACCGACTATCGTCACCCAATAATTCTTCATTTGCTGTAATTTTATGCGATTTCGAAGTAATTTCAAGTGTTTTTTTTTTGTTGATTTGATGATTTCAAATAAATTGACAAAGGACAAAATTATCTGATTATTTGATTGCTAATAACTTGACAATGAAAGGGAATGAGAATTTCTGTCTTGGTCATATTTAAAGTATTTTTGTGAGTTTGAAGATGACACCTGATTCATCTAAATCCCATCATTTAAACAGGAGACATTGACGATTCATCACGGTTGGGATTCCTTCTCTTTCCCTCTATAGAAAAAAAATTTCCAAACTAATTTTGACTACATTAATCTTTACAATTATTAGACGGCAACAAAACAAAATTAAACGAATAATGCAATTGAGATTTTCATTTCCATTTCACAAGAAGCAGTACAGGACTGAATACAAGCAATAATATAAAAAATTAAGGGTCAAAAAGTGCTAACGACAAACATAAGTAATTCGAAGAACTGATTTTATTGCAGAACGTATTTTAAAAAACTGAAAAAATTTGGTCTTTATCGTAATTGCCTGTGAATCAACTCCCAATCGGGAAGCTAAAAATGAGTCTCCATCAGACAATATCAAATTGCCAAGTAAAGTATATTCACAAGACTCAAGTAATATTTTCTCTATGACTTTTATATAACGATTATGACCTATGAAACGATAATATTGGATCTGAAACTAGCATTACACTTAGACCACTTGCTGAACTGAGTAATTTTCACTAGAAACTACTTTTCTATGGATTTGTAGAAAGGGGTTTCATCGCGCCAATCTCAAAATTACAGATGATTTCGAATGAAATGTTATGATGAACTAACTAACCCCTGATATCTCTTTACATTTCAGCAGACATCGGACCTGGACACACTGCTGTGTCGTCAGGACCTGGAACAGCTTCAGAAGCTCGACGACGATGATACCGAGAAATCATCCCGTGACCAGCTGCCGATGGATGATTTCTTTGAGACGAGTGGACCAAACCCCTGCCGACCGCAGGCCAGTTTTGTGTCGACGAGGAGTCAGCCAGCGGGTACAGACGATGATGTCTTTCTTAGGCCACCACTCTGGGAGGACATTACCTCGAGTATTCAAAAACTCGATCCAGAGAATGCTGATATGCTTGGTTCACAGTCAACACCCCAAAATGTAGCCCATGTTAAAATGGAGACGGATGATATTACATCACCTGTTCTATCGCCAGTTGAAATAAAGAGTGAACCACTCCAACCACAGCCCACTCTCCATCTTCTCGAAGGACGTCAGAGCAATATCAACAATTATCCAAGCTCGAATAATGATCATCGGACGTCTCTCAAGACATTCAATAATAACAACAATAATAATAACAACAATAATAATAACAGCACTAACAATAACAACAATAATAATAACGAGGCAAATCATCATGGTCACCAGAGTGGTAGTGGAACCTCGCCCCTTTATGGATCAATGACTAGGCTCATGTACGTTTCACCTTTAACGCCCCCAATATCCGATCCAGGATCACCGCTCGCTGGACCACCCAGACGAACACCACCACCTCCTTATCCCCAGCCATCCATGATCAATCAGAACCACAGGATTCAGACGGCTTCAATTACCAAATTTAATCGTAGGAATAATCCAGAGTTGGAAAAGAGGAGGGTTCATCATTGTGACTTTATTGGTGAGAATATGTTCCTTTTTATTCATTGATGGTGGACTATCCTACTATAAAAAGTACATACACTTCAGATCTCGAATCGAATCGAAAATATGGAAATTCTGTCACACTTATTCCTTATTGGTTCACTGGCATCCAGGGCGGTTAATTTGAAATTTTCAAATTTTCATGGTCACTATTACAGCGCGCGGCCGCTCGTGATTCTTTATGTAAAAATCGAAAACAACATACTTTGCCGGATACTCCGAGTAAAATCCGTTTTTCGGGTTTTGGACTTTACAATGCTTATCCCACTGCAATTTTCATCCAATGAAAATATCGTTCTTCACGGAGAGAAGAATTCCATAAAAATTACGTATCAGTTCCGTAATCTGCGAGTCAAAACAATATTCCGTAAAAATTACGGAACAGTGACGTACTTTTTCCTGGACTTCTCTGTAAAAAGGTACGGCACTGTATATTGTTTTGACTCGCAGATTACGGAACTGACACGTAATTTTTATGGAATTTTTCTCTCCGTGTTGTACTGTTTATTAGATCTAATAGGATGGAACTCAGTTACGGTTTTTATCATGTCAAGTAGAGCACATGAGTATCCATTCTTCGCGTTTTTTAACTTTATCGATTCGGCATACCTCATATGCGCACACTCGTCAAGAGGGAACTTCCAGGCGTTAAAATAGTATATTTCGTAACAAATGAAAAAAAAATGACTAGGCGAGTGGGAGGCTTATATCACGAGCCGAAGACAAGGGATATAATCCCACCAGTCAAAAACCACTTTTTTCACGAGTTATGAACATAATTTTGCCGTACTGCTTCTAGAGCTTTCTCGCCCGGGAATTGGTATTACATACTTCCCAAACTCGAAAACTATAAAATCACTACCGCAAAATATCATGCCGGACGGTACCTTAAGGGGTTTTTTGATCACGTGGTTGGCCACCTCGCCTTCGGCTCGGTTTGCCAAACACCATGCGAGCAAAAAACCCCATAACACCCATCCGACAATATACTATTCCATCACGCTGTGTCGGAAAAGCGCTTTTTCTCCCCAGCGGGAGCAAAGTACTCACTTCCCTCCCGCTATGCGGGAGGGAATTGCGACTTTACTCCTACGCCGGGGAGAAAAATCATGTTCTCACCACGGAAAGTA
>JAPYZM010003661.1:0-16513 GCA_030522845.1 Psyttalia concolor
AATCAGAGGAAACACCAGCGTTAGAACCAGGTGCTTACGCAGGTCCAGAGTGGTACTAGCTCTAAAGAAGCGAAGGCGATACATTACCGAGTGAACCCGAGTGAAAATCGTTGACTTATGCATACGAAGGGAGGGTGGGAGGGGTTGATGATTCACAGTGTGTTCTGACGACAGCAGGAGATGCAAACGTTGCCCTTGCCGTAAAAAATGGAAAGAAACGGAGGAATCAACTCGTTTTCCGTTTCCTCCTCGACTTTCGCCGAAGAAAATACCAGCAAATACAATTCTGTACGCCCCCAACAATGGTAAAAATTCGAGGTCTCAACGGGATAAAGTCTCCCTGCACCGAATGCACCGATAAAAATCGTAAATTGTACGAACTTACTCACCGTTTTAAATGATCAATTATTTTCCTCGGCACTGGATCTACCGAAGAACTATTCAGTCTAATAAATAATTTCTGTTAAGAAAACGAGCACCTTTTTCCTAATAATACGACTACGAAAAACTGTTGAAATGCCGATAGAACAACAAATCTATGTTCGTTCAATGGGCGTCTGCCAAACTCCGGGAAACATTAGCATTCACCTTAGCTCTGGGCTTGTATCCATGTAACTCGTGCGCTTGCGTATTATCCGATGTGATGCATAGCTCCGGAAAGTCGACACCGGTTGTCTGTGCCGCGTAATCCAACATTTGATAAATAATATTTATATTTTTTTATTCTTCTTAATAAAAACTTCTAATATATAAATAAAGGTCAGGGGAAAATCAATTTTTAGAAACACAGGCGAATGAATACGAACTGAATAATCAGAATAGTATATTATGCAACATCATTTCAAGAAATAAATATGTGAATTTATACATTACCTTCTAATTTTTTTTGTAACTCCCGCTGTTTTGCCTCTTCGAGTTTTATTAGTTCTATTAGTTATCTGAAGCACGCTCATGCGCAGCCTTCGGTGATGGGGGCACTCCAAGTGACTGCCATATTGAAATTCTCGTGTGAATTTTAACAGATAGAACTGCGGAATTTAGTCGGCTGCGCGAAAGGCCTCAAAAATGGATTCTTCACTTTTGAAGCGCATTGTCAGAGATTATAGCGAATCACTGGAATTGTTTCATGGGAGCGTAGTGAGGCTTGAACGGTACGAGATGAACCTGCATTTCCCTCCAACAGTGTTAAACCATCAGTATTATGCATAATTTACATCTAATTTAAAACTTTGGAGTGATTTACTCAGCTTTAAACTGTATTTTCAATAAACGTAAGTCACAAATTTCTGATTTTTCGGCTTAACTTTTGACGTTCTCCAGAGGTTACAAATTCAAATTCTTACAGTTGGTGTAATCACAAGACAATTGAACTTGTCGAAAATGAGCCAAGACACTTCGTCTACAGCTAAAAAATGGATGGTCGCCATACAGGCGAATGAATTTACGAAAGTCCAGAAGGAAATGGAGGTAAAATTTTTTTAACCTTAGAAAATGGAGCAGCATTAATTTTTGTTAATCACAAGTATTTTCTGACTAAATCATATGATGCAAATGGAGCAAATCTCTCTCAAAGCCGGAGAAACACAAAAATTCAGGATGAATGCATTGAAAGTGGCACACATGAGTCAATTAATTATACTCTCTGCCCCTCTCAAATCGGAAACAAATACATTTTGTTCCACATGGCAAAGAATGTATTTCTCAGGGGAGATAAAATAGTTTCATTTCATACAACAGTTCACTAATTTTTTATGGTAAATGTCTAGGAAAGGTAGACCCAACCGAAGCCCCAAGGTTGAATCTGGAAACCGCTTTTAGGGGAAGTGATTGGTGTGGGTTTAATTTGATTTCAACCGCAGCTCCAAATAATCAAAATATTAAAACATCAAAACAAAAGGTGTCACCTTTGAAGAGACATTCACCTTGATATATATGGACACAGTGAAGCTGTACTAAACATTTACCGTTTTTTGTCAATCGACTTAAGTACTAGAAGACATTAAATTTCCACGAGACCCCATTAGTTCAGTTAAAATGTCCTATTTTATTTCAATGTGCTAAACCCTAGACTTTAAGATAAACTCAGCAATATTAAACAAACGTGATTATTTTTTGAATATCCCCTAACTAACTAAAAACAATTGATTCATGATTAAAATTAACTGATTGAAAAGCAAAAGAAGGGGATTATCCATGAGAGCCTCGATTGTTTAGATTCGTCAGAAATTCACTAAATGATTGATTAAAGAACAAATAAAAAAGTTGATCTTGTTGCATTGGCAACAACCCCCGCTCCCCTCAGTCTCATAAAAAATTGTCTTTTCAGGCTTATCACTTCGAAGATAAAGTCAGTAAGACCAAAGCCCTGCAGAGGCTGCTGATCTACCTCTGCCAAACAGCAACAAAATGTCCACTAACAGATCGTCAAACTGGTCACGAAATATCAGATTTGACGGAGACCATTTGCAACAATTTCACGCACATCCCAGCCACATCCGACTACTTCGCCAGTCTCTACCACATCATCCGAATCCTCCTAGAGATGCAGCTCTTCGAGGAAGCTATGACGATCACCAATTACCTCCTACCCCCCTCAACCTGGTACAAACAGACCCTAAGCGAGGGTAAACTCCCCAGCGAGAACTACGTAAAGCTCACGTCAATCTTCTACATCTCAATTGAAAAATGCCTGAGATCAAAGAAGCCAGGAACCCTCACTGCCTCCGTCTTCCACAAAATCCAGGCAGTTATCCAGTACCAACTGACCATAGAAAACCTCACAAAATCTGATGGCTCCAAGTCCTTATTGGTGAAGCTCCTCCACTACACCGAGTTCCTCAAACACTTGCAATGCTCGCAAGAAGCATTTGACGAGTTCACTGAAAAGTTCTTCCTCAAATCCTTAAATAGCATAAGCCTCCACTTGGGCGATCGCAACCGACTTCCAACCTACGATAACTTCACAAAAATTGTCTCCACACTTTGCCTCCACTACATCAAGACCAAAAGACTAGAAGACCTGCGAAAAACCCTGAAGAAATTCCTCAAAAACTTTGACAATTGCATGCTAGAGTTTCGTGAGTCTTCAAAATGTCACCAGCTCCTGAAGGACTTCTGCAAAATCTTCATCAAACCGCCGTGCAATTTCTCCAACAACGAGTGCAAAGAGATAAACAAACTGCTCCAAAAAATCCAAGAGCACATAGTGAGCTACAGTGAGGAGAGTTTCATAAAATCCAACATCTACGCAGCGTCCTCAATCCTGGAGGCCCTGTTCATCCTCTGGGGCGAATCTCCCGAGAGTAGTTTGTCCCAGCTGACCCCAGAGGTAATCACTAGCACGACGAGCCTTCTGAGCTATCTATCAGAGATCATCAAAAGTTACCAGGTGGACTCGCTTTGCAAATGTGGAAGTAAAAATTGTCTAATCCTGCAGGATAAGTTGAAATCGTGCTCATTAAAATCTAAAATAGTGGTCCTGCTGTATCGACTCTGCCCCAAGTCCGAGTTACCCCCAGAATTCTATGAGCAGTTTTCAATGGCTGCCTCGCAGTCTGTGGACCTTCTCTACGATCTTCAGGAGAAGAACTGCGAGAGATGGAGGCCAGTCTGGTGCAGCATAGCAGCCTCCACTTACAACTTCGCCTTGAACTTCAGTTCAAGCCATTACGAGAAGAGCCTGGAGCTCTCCAAGTTTCTGGCGAGCAGTATAATCAGACTAAATGTTACTGGCGAAGCCAATTCATTCTTCCAGTCGAATCCAACTCCTCCACTCGCTATGGCCTTACACAGGATCAGTAACATGTGCTACGGGAACAATCAGTACGATGAGGCTAGGATCTTCACAGCCATCAACGTCTACCTCCACCCGAGCCATCCAGAGTGCAAGGGCTATCGTAACTGGTCCTTCATTCACTACAAGGATCCATCCTTCCGAGGACTGACTCTGGTGGAGTTTCTCTGGACACACGCAGAAGATCTGAGAGTTCTTGGTCTGGGACCAATCAGACTGAGTAACGAAGTACTGAAGGATATCTGCCTCAGGGAAATCAAATCCCACATTGGAATAAAGCTGGACCTCTCCGAGTCTATTCTCGCCGTACTAAACACCCTCGAAAGCCTAAATGCCGATGCCATTAGTTATGCCACAGCTGTTCACCAGCTGGGGCACCACTCTTTGTACTTCCAATCAAATATCTCGTTCTCAGATCATCTGAAGAAGGCCCTGTACAGATTAAAGTCCTTTAAATCTGATAGATCCAATCGCGAGCAAGTCCAGTACCTCATTGCACATTTGAAGCTCTACGATGCCATTGAGGCGATCAAATCCCTTGAGGAAGCCACAAAAACCGAGATGAAGAGTACTAATATCAAGCTCTATGCAGTATCCACGAGCGGACTCAGTGCGAAAGGATCCAACGTCGTCCCATCATTCAGCCAGGTTAACATAACCACTGCGATGACACTTGCTTCTAGACTAGAGGACATGTACAACTTGTGGAAGCAAACGTTCACCCCAGAATTAGTTATCAAATGGAACGCCTTCGATGGTACATCCACAGTAACAGCTGTCATAGTAGCTGGAGAATACTGTCGATTCTATCGTTTTAAAAATCTCGAGATTAAATTCTGGAAGATAGGGTATGATCTGGCAGTGAAAACCGCGAACTTCGAGGCCATTGTCTACATCACCGGTCGCAGCATCATGTCTCGATACATCAAAGAAGACTGGATGAAGAAGTCCGAGGAGATCATTGCAGATAACCTGATGAATTCCAAAGAGTCCAAAGTACCAGCAGTTACCGCAATGTTCAAGATGAGTCTGTCAGACTATTATTATTCCATCGGTAGGATCGAAGAGGCTGACAAGCTCTTCGACGAGGGAATGAAGGCAGCGCCTCTGAGCATCAGTGAGAACTGCGGAACCTTTATCTTCAGTCAGCACCTGGTGCTCACCCATCGTTTCCACAATTTCGAGCCCCAGAGGAGGAACAATCTCCAGTACATTGGGATTATCGCTAATATTCTGTACGCAATGCTTCTTATTGACGACACAGCCGCTGACCTCAAAGATCTCAGGTGGAGCCTCTACGAGATGGACATGCTCCTGGAGGTGTCCTGCAATATTGCCATCAGAATGAACGCTCTCTTCTCGTTTCGAGAGGTCACAGCTCATTTGGTTAGACGTCTGAATGTCTGCCAGCCCAAGATGTCAGTCCTCAGAGTGGCAGAGATGTTGAAGTACTTGTGCTTCATAGATCTTTCGAGGAACCAGCTGGAGGATTGTGAAGTGAAGCTCCAGGGGATGGAGCTCATTTTACAGATGGAGACGCTTGAGAGATTCCAGCAGAGGGAAGTGCTGAAGCTTCCTGATTCCTGCTCATTTCCGACAACTGTCTCGCCCGAACGAGGAGTTGACCCCATCAGGGACACCCCCCAGAACGGCTCTTCACCTTTTCTCAGACGAGAACGATTCGCTTTACCTGAGTTTGTGAGGCATGAGCAGAAGTGCAGGTGCTTTAAGTGTGTCAACGAGGCTTACAAATTTCTAGTTTTCTCTTGTACTCACATCAGGGCCCAGTTATACAGTCTTCAGAACCTCACGCATTATGCGAGGCAGCATTTCGAGGGGGCTTTGAATATCAGCCAGACATTGCTGGACTTGTCGAGAAAAAATGATAATTACCAGTTCAATTATGTAATCGATTATGTTATTTTTCTGCTGGACTACGTCAGATTCTTGAAGAGAAATCCCAGTACTTATGATGAGGGGAAGAAGATTGTCTGCTGGGCGTTAGAGATCTGCGATATTTATAAGCTCGAGTGCCATCCTGTCTACCAGAGCTCGATGGATATTGTCGTTGAGTACAGCTTTGACAAGGTGTTCTCTGGGGGGATGCCTAGATCTAGTCTAGTGATACCAGAGGTTGATGATATTGATATTGGGGAATATGTGGATCACGAGGGGAGTATTCCTGATGGTTTGTGTGTCACCCCAGCCAAGGAGAGTGGTAGCAGTCCTAGACCTCGGTCGAGGTCTCCTAGGAGGAATCAGGCTCCTCTCTTGAATCTGAGCAAAGCTAATATTGATGTCGTTGAGAGCGATCCTGAGGAGCTGAGTCCATCTCTTATGGCGCTTGATAAGAGGAAGAAGAGGACCATCAGTAGGATCAAACCAGTGCGCAGGAAGCTGGCTGAGGATGATGATTTCGATCAGGATGAGGAGTCGATACCTGGGAAATCATTGGCTGGGGATCGTAAAGTTAATCGTGAAAAATCCTCCAGGAAGGAGTCGACTGATCCCTCTCTGGCTACGATCATTGCTAGAGTTGAGGGATTGTCTGTCAACTCTTCTGGCTCTAGGGTTCAGACAGTTACTGAAGGCATAGAGAGATTGTCGGTGAGGAGCACGCGCTCTGGCGGTTCAAATGTCCCAGACATTAAGGTCGATAATGAAGAGCCAGTAGGTGATGATGAGTTTGAAGTAGACTCCAGTCATGTGGAGCCCAGGCGTTCTCGCAGACTCGTTGAAAAGAATCCGACGACTAAAACCAAATTATCTCGGAAGAGATTATAAATTAGCATGTAGTATTTATGAGTGAGTGAAATTTTATTGATTGAATTTTTATATTTCTATATTGGATTTTTGAAGAGAGTGAATTATAGTTTAGGACAGGGTATGAAAATTGGAGATTTCTATGTTGAATTTAAAGAATATTTTCTGGTCAACAACTGATTGCTTTTTCCTCCAAGAGCCTTTGTTGATTTTTAATAATCTTTAAAAATCGTTCATATCGTATATGAGTATATAATCAATTTTGTACAAAAGTGTATGAAAAGTCTCATAAATTCTTAGGTTTCGAATAAATAGAATAAACTTATTATGAATTGATATCGTTTATAATGGTAGAATAAGTATTTATGGAAATTTATAAAATTAAAGTATTTTTTGGAATAAAAATGTTTTTCATGTTGAAATTTTTGCCTTCATCTGCCATTAGACTAGATTTTGAATACTGAAAAAGTAGAATCAGCCAAACTAAATGCTAAATCTTCAACTGAATTCCAATAATTTGTAAACAATCCTAGGCCACAAGGGTGAATAGAAAAACAATAATCCATTAATATCAACTTTCAATGGAAAAATATTTATTAAAATATGCCTTACGTATACTTTATATGTACATTTTGATGGAATAGAATAAATAAGCCGCAAGTTACTGCAGCACGAATAATTAAACTTGCTTACATTAAACATAATAATATTTAAATACATGGCATAAATATTGAGTCTCTCTCAACATTCTTATTCTTAACCGTATCAATGCTATCATCAAGCAGTGATCTAATCTTGAGACATACTGCTTTATTAACAGTATTGTTCATTGGTTGTATAGTTAAATAAATAAATTAGTTTATAACCGGCGTTTCAGGCTTACCGAGACTATTATATTGCTCAGGCTCGTTCAGCCATCAGAATCTACCATGGCGCTATCCCTCCGTTGGGGGGGTACTAACTCTATTTGAGGATCGCTCAAACCCCGAGCAACTGAGGCTCTACTTTCCCGAGATTATAATCTCCACTACTTGGGTCTATCCCTCTTTCCCAAGTAACCTTTTGAAAACCTAATACTCTCCTCCCTCACTGGTGCCGCTGTCCTACGCCCTGCCGGCAACAGTCGGCAACACTGACAAGTATATCGGGGGGGTCAGTGCACGTCACGCAATTATAATACCCTCCCGTACATCTCTCTCACCCAAGAACAATCGTAAAATCCATAAAAAAGATCCTCAAACAATCATCGAGCATCACCAAAGCTCCCATGTACATCATTGATCCACCAGTGTCTCTCCAGTGGACTCCTTCAACAGTATAAATTATTTGATTCCTACAAATTTGTGCGAGGTGGGCTCCTTACAAGCCGGGGGGGGAGTTGCAGAGCGAGACGGAGGATTTTTTGTTGGGTGGAAAGAGAAAAGACAGAAATTGGAGGAGTAAACTGTGAGTGGTGAAGAAAAAGTATAAAAGTGCGGCTGAGAGTTTGAACAAGGGAGAGGGCTGAGTCTTCGGTTGTTTGGGAGTTGCAATTTCCATATTTATCGTCTTCATCGGCGACGTCCCCGTGGATGTGTCCCCCCACGTCTACGTCACAAATAGCTTCATCCCGAAGAATTTAATCATTTCAATAATATTGTATTCATTGTCATCCGGCGTAAAGTAGTTTGTTGTGGGCCCCCTCCCCCAGTGTCAACTATTGACTCCTCAAGGACTCGGGGGAAAACATATTTGCATTATTTTAATTCAATGATAAGAGTGATTTAGCCATTCTAACTTACATTAAAAAGCTGAGACTGGAGTAATAGTGGTTAATCGTCAGGTTATGTCAGCTGGATTGGCAGGTGCTGTGCCAGATCAGGTTAGTTTTGACACTGTTGACGCCCTGGGTACCGTATCATCGGCGTCATACGACAACAGGAATAGCCATATAAAGATTTATCTGTTTTTGCATGCTACGGAATGCAGCGGATGAAAGGACAGGCCAACAGTCAGGGTGAGTGAACTTTATACTCCAAAATTTGACTAGATATTGTTGAGGGGGCAAATTGGAATGGAGATGAGTTGGGGACATGTTCAGGGACACATCCTAGGGAGCAACTCTTGGGGGAGTATTCCAATAGTCTCAGTACAATCTCAAGACAATTTCCAGATGAATAGTCAGCAGAATGTCCATATTACTACTGCTGCTCTGAAGCTATTGACGATTACCAATCTTCCAGATAGTTGCCACTTTAATTCCTTTAGTTCTGATATGATGGCACTGAGAGTTTGCCTTAATGGAAAAAATCACCAGTTGAATACATTGTCATTAACAAAGTAGTTGTGCTGAGTTCTTACGTCGAGCGTATAACTTAACCGCTTATAACTTAACCGATATCTGGAGCTCTTATTACACTTATGTTTACCTCTCTAATAAGCTCTACATTGAGCAAGCAATATAATGTTGTCAACTATTCTTTGGACGAGAAATGAACAATAACATTTAGTATAGAAATTATGGGAACTTGGTTATTTAAAACCCATATGTTAGGCAAAATTATATTTTTTTCTCAATGTAATGACCGCTGCGGCGTTAAAATTGCCGGCCGGTGTGTCATAAATGTAGTTTTTTTAAAACTTGATATCACGAAAATACCGACAATCAAAGAAATTTTCCTGACGAGACGTGAAAAATCGGCCTGGAACGTCTCACCCCTTCAATGCGAGTAAAACTCCTACCGAAAAAAGTCAATCCTCTTTCATTAATCATTTAAATATGAACAATTTGATTTATTAAAAATTCTCTGATTGCGCAAGTTACGATTATAATGTTTTCTTACAGCGAGCAATGGTCCCAAGGAACATCAGGCACAGCAGCAACAAGGAGGCGATCATGCTGGGGACGATTCATCATTCGACTCATGGAGAGGAGGGAATAATACACAGCATCACTCCAACTATCCCATTGGGACTGGAGAACCATATCCTTACTATGCCGGCACTTCATTTCAATACCAGACATTTGGTGCTGGCGATGGAACATGGTCAAACGGCACTGAATCAGTAGCTTTTCTCTCTGGTTACGGTGGCCAAATGGGCCACGACGCTTACGGTATGGATCAGATGTTCTCCACTGGTGCTGGAGGTGGATTCGGTGGCTTTGGGCAACCTGCATTTACTAATTATTTTCCAGGTAATACCGATCTCCTCTAAAAATTCCTAAAACTATTTATAAGTAAATATCTATGTCTCGTCTCTCACACTGATGAAATCATTTGTCCACTTGAATTTGTAAAAACTCTTGTCACTAATTTTCAATGATCTCTAATGTTATGTATTGATCAGTATAAAAATGTTCGTTTTCATTATTTTCCTTCATCGAGTTATTGATCAATAGAAGCGATTTATTCCTGCATTTTGAAGACATTTAATAATGTAATAAATGGGACAAAGATATGAATGATAACATCACTGTAAAGCTAATTCCTTCCCTTTCGTTTTGCCCCAGGAAACGGTGATTTTAATGCTTGGAGCACAACTCCTCGCAAAGCTCGTTACGAGGACTACTACCCCCAGCCCCGTAACCAAGATGGCACGTATCAAGCCAACGACATGAAGAACTTAGAGCAAACAGTGCAGGGTTTATCTCTCAGTGAACTTCCGCGTCATGAGCAGAGTATGTCTTCCACCCAATCCACGAAAACCGAGCCCAAGGAGCAGCGTAAAATCACCTGGGCAAGTGTAGCAAGTCAGCCAGCCAAACCAGTGCCCCAAATATCGGCCACTCCTGGCATGAAGAAGAAAGCAGGTATGCCACCACCGCCAATAATCCCTGGCAAGCACAATATGGACATTGGCACTTGGGGTGAAGGTAAATCGTCAGCCCCGCCGCCCCCCAAAGCTCCCCTCCCGCCACAAATTCAGCTACCAGTCGCTGCCCCAGCTCCGCCGATCCAGAGACAACGACCAACACCTCCACCGAGCTGGAAGCATCCAGCATCTCCCTCAACACCTCCGACAAGCGTTGGACCGCCACAATCTATTGCTCAGCCTGTCCAGAGTTCTCATCACCAGGGAGGATCTCCACAGCAGCAACAGCAGCAGCCGCAGCAGCCGCAGCAGCAGCAGCAGCAGCAGCAGCAGCAGCAACAGCAGCAGCAGCAGCAGCAGCAGCAGCAGCAGCAGCAGCAGCAGCAGCAGCAGCAGCAGCAGCAGCAGCAGCAGCAGCAGCAGCAAACCACAACAACAACAACAACAGCCACAACAGCCACCGCCTCAGCAGCAAGTGGTCCAGAATCCTCCGCCACATCGCCCCAGTCATCAAGGAATTCATCCAGGACATCAAGGGCATCAGGGAGTCCATCAGGCTCATCAAGGACACCAGTCACAAGCGCCCCATGGACATCAACAGTCCCAGAATCAGCCGCAAAATCAGAATCAAAACCAGAATCATCACAATCAGAACCAACCTCAACACCAATACCAGCACCACCACTCAACTTCCTCTCAACATCAGCCTCAATCCCACCAGTCGAATCAGTACCAGCCTCAACAAGTGACAACAGCCAACATTTCTCATCCAGTTCTAGATGAACTGAAAGTCAAGAATGATTATAATCCCATTGAGTTTGATCAGACAGCACCGGGTGCTAAGTTCTTCGTTATTAAATCTTACTCTGAGGATGATATTCACAGATCTATCAAGTATGAGATCTGGTGCAGCACTGAGCATGGAAATAAGAGGCTCGATCAAGCTTATCGAGATGCCGTGAGAGAGGGAGCGCCTCTTTATTTGTTCTTTTCAGTTAATGGTTCCGGTCATTTTTGTGGAATGGCCCAGATGGTTTCCTCAGTTGATTACCAGAGCAACAGTTCTGTCTGGTCACAGGATAAATGGAAGGGACAATTTAGAGTGCGCTGGATATACGTCAAGGATGTGCCCAATGTGCAACTGAGGCACATTCGGTTAGAGAATAATGAGAATAAACCAGTTACAAATTCTAGAGATGCCCAGGAGGTGCCCCATGCCAGGGGGATTCAAGTATTACGGATTCTTCATTCTTATCCCCATTCGACGAGTATTTTCGATGATTTTGGGCATTATGAGAGGAGACAGGCCGAGGAGGATCAGAGAAAAGTGCCCGTGATGGGGATGCATCATCAGGCCCATTCACCTCCGCCAATGGGTGGACACAGAGGGAGGGTTCATGGAGAGATGGGCAGGCATCCACCACATCATCAGGGACATCCAAGTCATCAAGGACATTTGCCACATCAGCCTCATCGTCGAGTAAGTATTTGGGATTAGTTGTTTTTTTTTTTGAAACAGCACATAAGATCCGTAATCCTCTTATATTTTTATACAATTTTGGCAAAGCGTTTTTTCGCTCCCGGGAGGTTTATAGTATGAGTCGAAGGCGAGTGTTATAATCCCACGAGCCAAAGAACACCATTACGCACAAGTTCCATACAATATTTTATGTCATTGTGTCCGTAATCCGCGATTTAACCTTTATGTCATTGTGTCCGTAATCCGCGATTTAACCGAGCGAAGCGAGGTTAGAATCGCGTGATTACGGGCACCTATGGCATAAATAAAATTATGGTAGCAAGGTATGGTGTTTGCCGAGTAGACATTTTATCTTAACACGTCAATTCAACATGCAGACAATTCGACATCCGCAAATTTGATACAAAAGGCAATCCGAGATAAATTTTAACAATCATATTCACATTTGTCGTGTTGACTTAACGTGTTGAAATATCTCTGTATGACATATTCAGGGAAAGAAAATAATTCCGTTAAATGAATGTGTTTAAAATTGGTTTTAAGTGTTCGAAAGATAGTCTCAGGGGTTCGCAAACGGGGAATTTGAGGGTATTACGGGAAAAATTGAATAAAAAATGAAACTATTCTCCATGTTCTGTTTCAGGAACGTGATGGCGGTCGTGGTAGAGGACGAGGAATGCCACGTCAGTAGCAATGGTTAATCCACTGCATCAATAATACTGTTAATAATGAAAAAATGAGATAAACAGCTATGAACAAGGTGAAGAAGATAATGAGGACCTATTACTTATTTACCCAAGGAACAAAAAACAATTAAGTAAACTCTGCATGTGTGAGCACATCATTTTTTGCCGGACAAAGGAGAAAACAAATGACAAATGGGACTTTGATAAAAAAAAAAAGAAAAACAATAACGAAAAGACCGTGGGAATTCAACTAAAGGAGAAATAACCCAGCAATGAAGACAAATGAAGAAAACAAATTCAGCTTAAAATTATTTTTCTCAGTATGCAAAAACTGTTTGTTCAATTGATACAAATAATTATTAATTGAGTGATGAAAAGAAAATAATAATCGCCACCCAGTGGACAATTGAAAATTCAGTGCCTGCGGCCTCACAATGGGGAGGGGAAACAATTATGAAAAAAAAAAAAGAACAGCAAGAAAAAGTAATTGCGAATGAGAAATGAAATTTTTATGTTATCATGTGTAATTAAAATGATATGAATGCAAAGCAAGATTAAGCAAGCAGACGAAATGAATTCAATAATTTCTGTCAATATATATTTTTTTTTCTTTTGAAAAAATCCAATTTTCTTTCTTCGATTTTTAAAAATTGTCTATACTTATTCAGACACGATGGAAATGAATAAAAATTATTACAATTATGCGAATGAAAGAACGTGGAAGATAATATTAAATAGATTGTGATGTATAATGGAAGGATGTAGAAAAAATGAAAGAAAGAAACAGAAGAGATGGACGAACATTATCATTAACACATTGATCAATGTAATCTTTGATGAGATATTACGTTCTTGTTGTTATATTATGTATTTAATCGCAACTCCCTCTGTATGATTTATTTTTCGTCTTCGTCAACATGGCTAAATTATTATCCGCGCCTATTTGAGTAGTTCTACAGCTGCATAAAACTTCATGTTTTCTGCCAGCGAGGAAGAATTGACGAAAAGGGTTGAAAATATTTTCAATCCCAATTTTTTACTGCCTTTAATTGCCGTTTTAGTTATTAAACAAAATCAATCCTCATAAATCAGGAAATAAATCAGCGTCTGTGTGACAATCCCCAGTTTAGAGAATTAGAGTTGTTATCGAATGTAACCAAAAGTTGGAAAAATTGACAGCTATTAGAATAGTACATTTTGACACTAGGCCGTGAAGAACGTTTCTGGCGAATATGAGGTTACAGGACGAGCCGAAGGCGAGTTCTGTAATCATATGAGGCAGAAAAGTTCTTCACAGCCGTGTGTCAAACAATATTTTTGTGTCTCACGGCCTTGAAGTAGTGCTCTACGGACTGAGTGACCAAAACCTATTGAACATTTTCGGAAAAATCCAAGTCTTTATCGACGAGAAAAAGTATTTTAAAAAAGACTTAGAAATTGTAAAAGATGATTTGAATGCAACTCACGCGCTAAGAATTTTGTTCCTATTTTTATGCCTTAATTTCGCTGCATAATTTGCAGATTTAAAATCTTCAAATCGATTGATTGTGTAACTCGATAGTGTAATCCAGGCGATATTTCCGGCTGTAGAGCTACTTTAACTGGATAACTGGGGAGGAGAGAGGATTGAAGATAGGCTGCCCGGATTATTGAGCAAATACTAAAGAACAAGTGATTTTATGAAAAAAAAAGTCAAAAAACCTACGTAGACAATAAAAATTCCCAATCAGAAAGTCCTTTGGCATTTTTTTTTTCTAGAATCACTTATTCTTAAGCCGAATCAATTGACAAATCGAAAAGTTTATATAAATCTCGCCCGAGTAACAGATCAAAAAACCGTCACATATCCTGTTAACAATAGGTAATGCTAACCCTTACCGTATTTTCTTGCCTCGAGGAGCTTCTCTCGACAGGTTCATTTAAACTCACATTTCGTGTAAACTCGTGACCAACTTGGAACCATTTTTTCCGTATTTCCACTTGTTATTAATTTAATAAGCAATACACAAAGACAATGAAACGTGAAAAAACAAATGGTCACCCATTACACAATTCATGTATTGGTCATCAGTGTGCAAGGGACTTGGACTTGATCAGCCCAGGAAATTTGTTTCGGTGTAATCCGCCCTCTTTCGAACTTACAGTCATCCTTTTTTTCATCTTGTGCCTCTGGAGGAAGACTGGAGATGATCATCTGAGCGTTGGGGGGTGACTCGGTCTCCTTCCTAGCTGGAATCAAATGATCGTCTTCTTTACTCCTCACGGTATCACCTTCCGGAACATCTTCTACACGTCTCAATCCTTCCACCGATGCTCGATTGAAATATTCTCGCATATTTTGAACTAATTCTGCAGGAAATTTATCCTGATTCTCTTCAATATAGTTCAAGACAAATAGATCTGCTCCTGTAATAACAAATCGATGACTGAAGATAGTGATCTTTGCGCCGATGTAAAAATCTCGAGGAGTATAGTAGATTGTTATTTCTTCGTCACAATTCTTGAGTTTTGTGCGACTCTTTGGTATTTGCATAGCCGCCAGGAAACATCCAGCTCGTCTTCCCGAGTTCTTTCTCCCCAATTCGTTGATTTTTATTGTTCCATGGCTCAAACTATACTCGAGTATGAACTCTCGACCCTCGTCTTCACATCGCACTGCGATCATAGACATGAGGTATCGTAATTTCTTGGGGTGATTGAAGATTTTACGGATGACATCTTCTTTATCCGGCTTTTCTGAGAGAGGTGTACAAAGCTTGGGATGTGATGAGACAACAGTCGGAGAGGAGGAAGATACTGAAGGCATACGAGGGGCTTGCTCGATTCCTAGCATGTTGCGATAGTATCGGCGGGTGAAGGAGTCACAATCGAACAGAAAAAAACTGCGCCCGAAGATGAAGATCGTTTCTCCTATCTGGGGAATTGAAAAGCAATATTTTTATTTTCTCATGCAGATCACACGAAAGATTTAACACGGTTTAAGATGAGGCTTCCAATTATTCAGATTTTACAACATAACTTCAAATTGCCTCGACTAATTATAGATCAAATAATTTTGTGGTTGTACTAAAATTTAATCGACCTACAATTTTCACTTCCACCGGTCGGAAGAAAATTCTTATATTTTAATGTCACTGTCGCGTTACAGTCTTTTTTTTTTTAAGTTTTATTCTCGCTTTTGTGTGTAGGTTTGACGGATGGCTACGGGGACTTGAAATACCTTCAGATCCCGTGGACAATAGTATTCCACAACTTCTTCGTCACTTCTTTCAAGATAAATTGACGGATACCAGACGGGCAAGTCAGTCCAGTTTTTGGGAATTTTCGTCCTCTTCAGGAGCATTCTGTTGGGATCCTTTCCACTGTTTGGCCGGAGTATCTCCTTCACTGCGACTGTATCGTCAGTAAGAAAATACATTATTTGGTAAAAATCGTCGTTCCAAGTGGCGTCAAATGTTAACACCATTCCATCGAATTCGAGAAATCGGCGTCGAGGATCCTCTTGTATTCTCGATTTTTTCAGGCTTGAAGGCGCTTTACTCGCTGCCAATTTTGCAACACGATCTTGAGTGTATGAATCTGGAGGTGGTTGCTCCCTATCACCGGGATCTATCCCCTGACTTCGCAAATATTCTTCTGTGAAGGTGTCGCAGTCCACAGTATGGTAAACAACACCATAAATTGCTGGAAGGATTAATGTATAATTTTTTAAATGATTGATTCAAGGTGAAAAATTGCATATTTCGATATGATTGCGGAAAAGTGCTTTTGGGCTCGTAGAAAGTTTTATTGCACGGGCCGAAAGCGAGTGATATATCTCACTCGTCTCAAAATACTGTGCCCTATTTTTTTACATAATGTGTGGAGTAAGAGTTTTCATCACGCTGTGTCAGAAAAGTACTTTTTCGACACATTGAGATGAAATAGTATATTTCGTAACAAGTGAAAAAAAATGGTTTTTGGCGAGTGGGAGGTTTATATCACAAGCCGAAGGCGAGT
>JAPYZM010003662.1:0-10771 GCA_030522845.1 Psyttalia concolor
ATTAATTGAGCCATACTAACATATAATATGCACTTGGAATAGGTCGGAAAATTCGGCAAAGTGAATATTAGCACCATTGAACATCATGGTGGTGCACCTGGTGGGGTTCATTCCAGCCACGTCCTCGTCGTGAACCCTGGGTAACGCTAAGTGCTGGAGGGGTTCGTTATACCTCACAGCACGTTGATTTGCATAATTCATAAATTTTGAAATTATAAATTTAATTTTTTACCTTCAGTAGGGAAGGAGTGGGGCAGGCGCCGTATACCCACCCAGGCATACTGAATTCCAATTCAGTTATGTCCTGAACATAGCAAATCATTTAAAGCAACCAGGTTATGACTTGATAACATCATAACAAGGTAATGGCACAATTAGTGTTAAGTATGGTGAGGTAATCGGATGAGCTCGTAAAGTAACACTTTACCATGAAATTTTTCTCCAGGGACAGAAGCTTAAACGCAATCCTATAATGTAAGACCTATATCTACAGTGAATCGGATTCTCATCTCATAGGGTTTTTAGAAACCGCGCCAAGTACGTTGGTCACTACGCTTTTTTTGAACATTTTTCTTTTATTTTTGATCAAATATCGCGCGTTTTCGGCATAAACGTTGTCTTCAGAGTGGTAGCTTCATAAATAAGGCCTAACTTCTTTATTTTCAGCATTTTTTAAAACCAGACAAGTTAACGAAATTGTGCAAAATACAATGCATTGAAACGTGGACTTGGCCATTTTTTTCAAAAATTTTTTTCCGATTTTTATGGGATCCCAATCATTTTTCCAAACCAAGAGAAAGAAACTTTTTGCATATATGCTATCAGATCGGGTTACACATAACTCATGTAAAAACAAAGGCTCCAGTCAATATGACACATTATTTGGATTTACTTGGCTCTAAAAACGTAAAATAAATTTCCCTAGAGTTTCTTGGCCATTGCATTTTGGCTACGGTCAAATCATCAACATGTATCAGCTCACTTTTTTTACCTGTCAAAACACTACTATAATGGTCTTTGCCGTGGACTTCACCATGGCATAGAGTACTATTGACGCTATACAACTTTTCACAAACATTAACTGCCCTTGTTGGCACGACTTTCAGCGTCCATTTGCTGTTCTTCTGTCTGATTTTCTTACTATTGAATGAAAAAATGTTCAATTTAATAATCGTTATTTTCCATTCCCCTCCGTTGACGCCACGTGTTTGCCAGTGTTCTTTTCGACCTTCTCTCAAATCCTCCCATCATTAACAAATTATCCTTTCTAACCAGATCCGTGCTCAAATATTTGGTCCTTCGAGCCGGATCGCGGGATAATTTTTTTGAACTTTTTTACCGATTTTTCGCGGGAGTCGTCAGTGGCAATGGCGCTCAATCGGCGGCTGGAGACAACGACCATTTCAAAGCAACCGGTCCTCAACCAGTCTCGCTCCCGTGCTGTCAGGGATCTGCAGTCCTGCCCACGGGAATTTTTGAATTCGACTTGGCCATCTCAACTCAAGGGATTTTCGCCTACTTTTGGAAACCATTGACCAGCTCAGTTGCCAAGCGAACTGTGCAAGGGTGCCATTATCCAGCGTCCTCACAAAGGGAAGTGGTGTAAATTATTCATAGTTCCTAATAATTTTTGCACTTCCGGTGTATTTTTTGGCACGTTTTTTGCCTTTTTTCACTTTTTGGGCCTCTCTTGCCTTTCGCATTGCTCTTCGTTACCTGGATACGTGGATATTATAAATATTATAAAAAAAAATTGCGACTATTGATGGAGTAATCGCACTGCAGATGACGCGAGCGGCATTTATCAAAAAGATCGTCATGGAAGTAACAGGGGGGGACATCCAGCACTTCGGGGTATCAGCGCTAGACTCGAAACTGATCATTTTGGGAAATTATTGGGGCAAGTTGGAAGCCTCTCATGAAAAGCTAGTGAGCCAAAAAATCGAGAACTTGACTGCGCTTGATTATTTTACAAATCAAGGGTTTGATACCGCTCTCCAGAGTTACACAACGGTGAGTGTGGCGCTGCTGCAGCTTATGGAGACCAAAGGTGCTCCGAACCTGAACCAGTCTCTGTGAGAGGTTGGGGAGGGTGAGTCGACCAGCTCAACTCGTCGTGCTCTGCCTTAGATCGAGCTGCCGAAATTCTCAGGCATTTACAAGGATTGGAGGCCATGGAGGGATCTCCTCTATTCTTTGGTTGGGAAGAACCAGGATATTCCCGAGGTAGCGCGAATGCACTACCTTCGGCTCTGTCTCTCTGGTGAGCCCTTGAAGCTCATCTCGAATTTGCCCGTCTCCGAGGATTCGTTCCATATAGCATGGAGGGTGCTTATAGATCGCTTCGCGAACAAGCGATTACTCGTAGCCGCGCATCTTGATCAGCTGCTGAATCCAGCTCCCATGCCATCGCACAACGCCTCTGATCTCAATCTTTTGATCAGCTCAGTCTCCGAGGCACTCAGCGCTCCGCAGCCTCTCGATCAGCCAACCGACCATTGGAGCCCTGTCCCACAAGCTCCGGGAGAGGTGGGAAAACAACATTGAAGCTTCTACAGAGTACCCGACACTGGAGCATCTCCTTGAATTTCTCCAGGGCCGTTCCAGAGCTATGGAGACTCTGGAAGTCGGGTCAGCGCATCACTCTTCGAACGTCTCTTCTCAACAGATTTGGCAGAAGACTCAAGGCCAGCCTCCGATACAATCCAGAACATTGCCTACGTCATGCAAGAGGGATCCTTACATCGCTTCCTGCAGTGAGCTCAAAGCTGTAAAGTAGTTAAAAAGCTCTATCTGTAGTACAACTGCCTGGGTAAGGACAGCATTAGAGTGTGTCAGACGTCTCGTACCTGCAGGACTTGCCAAGAAAAGCATCACACTCTTCTGCATCTTGATCGTACTCGTCCTCCAGCTCAGTCACGTCCTGCTCCCTCTTCTGTCTCAGATCAAAGCTCTCGACCATCCACTGCACCTGTTCGCGCCTCTGGAGTTCCAACAACCACCTACGCGTACTCTGGTTACTCTGTGGAGAGTACAGTCACGGCTCCTACTCAGCAATGAGATCTGCAGTCCCAAACGGCTTTTTGTTGCTCTACTCGTTTCTCATCTCAAAGTTCTCGACCTGGTACTAATTGCTACTAGCCTAGCCCTGGTAATCAGTCAGAACCATCCTCCGCATCAAGTTCGTCTCCCCGGCTCAGAACTATCGCTCATTTCTGAATCTCTCGTTCGTCAGTGGAAACTGAAGAAGCAGCGTAGCTCCATCCACATCTCTGGTGTGGGCCAGTTGTGGTTTGGGACAACGTCCGGCGAAGTTCATCTCACGCTACAGCCACTGTACTCAGAAGAACGCATCAAAATCGTGGCTCATTCTCTAGATCGTTTCACGACCTTGCTTCCGACCTTCTCAGCAGAGAGTCTCGACGGGGATCATCTGAAGAATCTCCAATTAGCGGACCCTGATTTTCGAGTCCCAGCTCGAATTGATCTCTTCATCGGAGCAGATGTTTTTGCGCAACTCATTAAGTCCAGCGTTATCAAAAGTGGAGCAGACGCTCCGGTCGCTCAGCTGACTGGATTGTATTCGGTCCTACAAGACCTGGGACATCTTGGAATCGAAAGGCTCACCATATTGCTGTCTTCAACGTCTCCAGTAATCAGCTAGCTGACCTTCTCACTAGATTTTGGACTCATGAAGAGGCTCCTGGCAGAGTCGACTCGAATCTCTCAGCTGACGAGCTGGAATGCGAGCAACATTTTCGTCAGACCCACTCTAGGGATAACTCAGGTCGCTACGTTCTACGCCTGCCTCTCTCAGCTTCAGTTTCATTGCTAGGCAGCTCTTATCATCCCGCTCAAGCCTGTCTCTGTGGTATGCTTGAAAGAATCTCTAAGGATAAGCGGTTTTTTCAGCTCTACTCTGACTTTCTCAAGGAATACAACGATCTCGATCACATGAGGTTGGTACCTCCTTCTCATTCTAACTCATCGCTTTGGTGTCAGGCGGAGACCACTGGTTGTTCCGATGAAATGACCTTAGCACATGAAGCGCAGGCTTCAGGAGGGTTGAGGGTCTCTGAAAGGCTTCCAGCAGGCCCGTCTGATCATCGCCGGAGTTACTACCTTCCTCATTATGGTGTAGTCAGAGAGAGCAGTGAGACAACGAAACTGAGAGTGGTGTTCAACGGATCAGTGAAGCCCAGCTCGGGGAAGACTCTTAACGACATTCTCTACACAGGAGCTAAACTACAGAATGACATCGCTGATGTTCTCCTGTGGACTAGACGGCACTCTGTCATCTTCATAACAGAAATCACTAAGATGTTTCGTCAGATTCGAGTTCATGAAGATGACTAGCCCCTGCAGCAGATTCTCTGGCCCGATTTTAATGGGGATTTCTCGACGTTGCAATTGACCACCGTCACGTATGCAACTCGATCAGCTCCATTTCTCGCCAATCACGTTCTTCTGCAGCTCGCTGAAGATGAAGGACATCGACTTCCTTTGGCCGTCTCGCCTATAGTCACGGGCAGATACGTCGACGACATCTGTGGATGTGCTGATACTCCTGATGAGATCATTAGAACTGCTCAAGAAGTTCGCAATCTCTGTGTGACCGGAGGAATGCCTCTGGCAAAATGGCACAGTAATAACTTAGCTCTGCTCGAATGGCTCGATCCTGACAGCACCTCTCATGAACCGTGCACGGATGAGGACTCAGAGACCAGAATACTCGGATTATCCTGGCAACCAAGCTCAGGTAACTTCGTCTTCTCAACCAAGTGATCCCCGAACTCGGACGTCTCGAAGCGGATTATACTTTCGGAGATTGCGCAGCTCTACGATCCGCTAGGATTCCTCTCTCCTGTAGGTATCAGAGGGGAAATGGTTCTGCTGGAGATACGGATCGAAAAGCTTGATTGGAATGATGGAGTTTCGCCACAAATAGCTAAGCGCTGGAATAGTTTTCGTGAGGATCTCATCTCGTTGTCCAGCATGTCCATACCCAGATGGATTGGTTTACTCCGAAATTCCGTAGTGGAAATACACGGATTCTCAGACGCCTCTCAGCTCGCAATGGCAGCCGTTATTGATATAAAAGTGACGCCACGCTCCTGGCATACCCAAACCCTGACGCAGAGTGGACCATCTTCGCAGACGCCTCCGATCACGCGATAGGGGCAGTACTGCAGCAGAGGTATAAGGACGCCTGGCAGCCGCTTGCGTTCTTCAGCAAAAAGCTCACACTGTCTGAGTAAAAGCACGCCACATTCGACAGAAAGCTACTAGCCATCTACGAGGCAGTAGTTCACTTCAGGCATATCTTTGAAGGGAGGCACGTGACGGTCTTCACCGACCATAAACCTCTGAGACACGCTTTTCAACAACAACCCGAAAAAGCTTCACCGTGGCAATTCAGGAGGTTAGATTTCATCGCTCAGTTTACCACCGACCTACGACATGTAGCAGGCACTAAGAAGGCTGTCGCCGACGCGTTGTCTCGCGTGGAGACAGTCACGCGGGCAGTCGACAACCAGCAACTGGCAGAGGCCGCGCGCGATGATCCTGAAATCCAACATCTTCTACAGCAACCTAACGGCCTCAAACTCCAGCTCCTGAGGGTTCCAGGAGTGGAGGAGAGGATCTTCTGGAACATATCGCCATCCAGCTCCATTCACCTATTTGTTCCAACACCTCTCAGGAAGCAGGTACTGTCCTTACTCCATTCCCTGGCTCACCCAGGAGGAAAGGCACTGAGGAAACTCGTAGCCCACCGCTACGTATGGCTAGAACTGAACAAGGACTGCCTAGCCTGGAGTCAACACTGTGTAGCCTGCCAGAAAAACAAAACTCACAGACACACAACATCTTCAATCGCCACCTCCACGCTTCCAACACAACGCTTTGAACATATCCGCATCGACCTGATCTCAATGCCACTCTCAAAGGGCTATAAGGACTGCCTCACGATCGTCGATAGGTTCACCAGGTACCGTGAAGCAATTCCTCGGCAGAATGTGACCACAGAGACCGTAATCAGCGTGCTCATGCAACACTGGATAGCACGATTCGCTGTTCCTATTCGAATAACCTCGGACAGAGGAGAGCAGTTCATCGCTGACGTCTACCAATGTCTCCAACGGAACTCCTTGACACCTAATGAAAACTCACCACTCCGATCCATCCCTAGGCAAACGGCCTGGTAGAGGGACTACATCGCCAACTAAAGGCAGCACTCAGATGCCATGGTGAATCCCGGGTGGGCGCCCTCCCGCTTGTCCTACTCGGGTTACGCACTGCCTGGAAACCAGACATCCAGAGAACCCCAGCCGAGCTTGCCTACGGAGAGAATATCCGACTTCCAGGTGAGTTCTTCACGCCAACCGACTTAAGAGGAGCTCCACAGGTTCTCAAAGACCTACGAAGGCACATCGCTGAAGTCTCACCGACATCAATAGCACATCACGGGACCAGGAAGACATTCCTGCACCAAGTACCCACTGATTGCACACGTATCTTCATCCGGGTGGACACCAGCGCAGCTCCACATGAAGCACCATGCTCAAGACCATTCAAGGTCATCAGCAGGCACGATAAACACTTCGTTGTTATGTGCAACACGGTGGAAGAGGCAACAAACTCACCGAAACACCCATATCGAAAGATCGCCTAAAACCAGCATTCCTACTACCTGAAGAGTTAGAAGACGCCGTACAACAAGCTCCCGAGAATTGCCCACGATGACAAGTCCACAGCGTAGCCAGCTCGACGACAGGCCCTCGATCTTCCCGAAATTTAGTAGTCGCACTTGAGCGCTCCATCGAGTTACGTGCAAATTGAACAATCCTTATCAAGTATCGTGAATCAATAGTATATTATGCAACTAGTACGTAAAGTAACACTTTTTCGAACGAGTTATGCATCGCTTGTACGAGTGGCCGGCGAAGCCGGCTGTTTGAAGTCGAGCTACCCAACGGTCAGGTACTCGACCGATTCCGGAAATATCCGGGGTCCGTCGGGTCATGACAGCAAGGCATGGGTGGTCATGCTTGACCCCCCCTGCCTCAAATCAGTATTTCATCGTTTCTCAACGTATCGCAACGTATCTCAACGAATATCGGTGAATTAACGTCTATCGTTACCTCCCTACTTCAACTCTCTATTAATTGTGCATCAACGGTTTATTTCAAAACGAAATCTCAACAACTTTATAATTATATTCAGTGTATCAACAAGTGTGACTTCTAGTCGCTACTTATTGTTAAAATAAATCGGATTGCCTTGCGGCTTAAACTCCAGTCAAACTCATTTTCCCTACGAACAATTTCCTTTCCGACGCCCGACCTTCCAACTCAACGTCCTGACAAAATTCAACTTCAACTCAAACATTGCTCCTTCGAGCCGGATAGGTGCGGTAAAATAATGAAGTAAAATTGTGGAAAAATCAACGTGAAAAATCAACGTGAGTGAACATTGACGCCTGTGGTCTACGTGCGGAAATCGATAATTCTACGACCCGAAGACAAAGGCCTGAGACCTTCAGCTTTGCTTTGGATTACGTACGGACTATCAACAACATTGCAAGAGGCTCAACGTGGGATAGCCGCACGTAGCAACAGCAGTCCAGTAACGCGGGATACCAACGAGCGGCGCCAAATTTTTATCGTAATATTCGGTAACTCACCATCGATATAGTTACCATGGCAGACAGTGACACTCAACAGGGCCCGCCAAAACTCAACGTGCCGACCATTAGGTGGGAAGACCTGTCCCGCAGGATGAGCACATTCAACAGCAATGAAGCTCAACGGATCGTGATCCAACGTTTAACCCGTAGGCGCAACTGCCCCTTAAGCGAAGGGTTAAAACAAGGAATTCATTAATTCCAAATGAACCTCAACAGACGATAGCGTCTTCAACGCTTCATCAGTTAAGACTGCTTCATTTCAAAGCCTCAGAATTTGAAAGTATCAACGCTGAATTATCTTCCACAAATACAACCGATATCACCATCGAAGAATCAACAGCCAGGGGTATGACTCCTGATGATCAACAAGACGTGCAGATTATGACTTCTGACGATCTCCAGGATGCATTGGAGGCATCAATATCAACGCAGCCAATCAACGAGGAGCCTCCAGATGATCAACAAGGGGGCAGTTAAGTATCATTTTCCATAATAATTAAAATACTTGGCAAGTGATACATATCTCACCCTGTTCTCCCCCTTAGCAACAAACAACGACGAGGAAGCCGTAGCTTGAGAGAATTTAGGCCTAAGAAATCGACGCAACAAACTGATGAAACATGAGTGTCCCACTCTCATAATACACCAGATCACCGCTTCGCGCACACACAGCTAGGGCCAGGGCACTCTCAACAAAAGGGTTCAACAAAGTGGTACGCATGCTCATCGACCAAGGAACAGAGCTATCATTCATCACCGAAAATCTTGTTCATCACCTGCTCCTCCAACGTAAATATTCAACAATAAATCTCATCGAGATTGGTGGACAACACGCGTGCTACACGAGAGCAGTCGTCTCAACAATGCTTCAGTCAACAAATGAGCCATTTCAACAAGTCCACATCAACGCTTATGTTCTCAAGAGATTGACCTCTCGTCTACCAACATTCTCATGCTCATCTGCAAAAATCGGATCGTTCACGCAGCTTCAACTGGCAGATGACAACCTTCAACAACCTGGACCTATCGAAATCAACGGCGCCGACAACTATGCGAAAATCATCCAAGTAGATATCCGAAAATTCAACGATAACAAATTAGTTAGCCAACTAATCAAATGTGGTTGGATTTTATTAAGTCCAATCCACTATACAGGATCTTAACCGAAGTTTTCCTCAACTGCAGTACAGGGATCCTCAAATGAACATCCAACGGAGCTTCTACAAAGATGCCGGGTCCAGATAGAGTCACCAACAATATCAACATTGATCAACGAGCTCGCACCGGACGAATTGGAATATGACAGACATTTCCAGATATTGCATGCGTTTACCCTTCCGCATATCACCAGAAGCATTTCGAGTCTCAAGAAATGCTAGAATTCACCAACTTATAAACGAGTACGAGGCACTTGATCACATGCAGCGTACACAACAACAAGCAGAACCTTCAACAGCTTATTACCTGCCTCATCACGGAGTCCAACGAGAAGATGTAGCTCCAACGGAACTCAGAGTAATTTTCAACGGCTCGAACGAGACATGAACAGATTTATCATTCAACGACATCCTCCACGCGGGCGGCAAGCTTCAAGTGGACCCAACGGATGTCCTTACAAGGCTGAGGAAAAACAAGTACGTCTTTTGGCACTGACATTGTAAAAATGTTCGACCAAATTAAGGTTTACCCAGAAGATTGGGACCTTCAACGAATTCTCTGAATGGATGACAATCAACAACTTGTGACGTACCACCTTTCAACACTTACTCAACGGTACGCTATGGCTCTCGCTGAGAGTCATTCAACAGTTGGTCAACTATGGAGGGCGACGAAAGGTTGTTACGTGGACGACATCTAAGGCGGAGCAGACTCGGAGGAAGAATTGAAGAACAATTTACGTACACCGTGCGGAAAAGTACCACTTTACGCCCGAAAACCGGTATCGAAAAGTGAACTTTTTGGGCAGGTATTGCAAAAACTAATTTATCGTAACTCTATTGACCACGTGTGGCTAACTAATAAACGCACTTATTATTGTGTTATTTAACGTAATGTTTTCCGCTCAATTAATACCGCAAAACTTACACAATGACATTGATGATCAATGAATAAAATATTTCTCCGACACGCATTATTAACCTCAAATATCGACCTTGTTCTTCTTTGAATATAATTAAAGCCACGCCAAAAAGGTCGCGATAAATTGAAAACAAAAATTCCATTTAAGTTTCTTCAATTATAGCCTACGTTTCAACAACAATTGTTGTCCTCTTCAGGGCCTAAAAAACAATTGAAACACTATACGTAATTATTATAACGAAACATCAACAGAGATAACCAAGTCAAACACATTGCGAAATATTTACCAATAATTGAATTTGATTAAGCCGCTTTGAGAAACCGTTTGTTTTCTCTAAATAAATAACACAGAAATGCCTTAATGAACAAATAACAAATGAATTTTCAACTCATAAAAATTCAAAAACAGTAAAATAAATAAAAACTATCACAAAATGTTCTAATATTGTTCTTATAAATACGTCGGACTTCACTAATATATATGAATAAGCACAACACCTGTCTTATTCTATAACTAACCTAAACTACAAAAATTCGTGACTCAACGGATATTGCGCTATAGAAAAAATTCAATTTCGTTTTGTGTAAACATAACAAAAAACAGGCCGCTATCAATGTCAATAATCAAGATACGCGACAGCGTATCGAGCCAAGTTGACGTTTTACTGGTGTGACGTCACAGGCCGATGCCGTCGCGTATAATATACACGACACAACTACTCCCCTAATGGGTTTTATTTTTGTTCTCATAAGACGAGAATTTTTGGCGGAATCCGTCCTTAGTTACATTATATAAGTTGACTATGAGCTTTATGAAGATATTTTTACTTTCCCGATTAAATCAGTGAATAAAAATATCTTCCCATAGCAACCATCAAAATGTAATATTTCGACTATTTTATTTTTTCAGCGTTAGTATTTCGTTATTTATAGTTGGCAACGAAAAGAACATCTGTTTCTCCCTCTTTTCTGTATCTTTCTTCTTTTCTGTGTCCAGAGACTATA